>PVKB01003166.1:0-219257 GCA_004027205.1 Ctenodactylus gundi | reverse complement strand
GGGAGGGAGGGAGGGAAGGAGGGAGGGAGGGAGGGAAGGAGGGAAGGGGAAAGGAAGGAAAAGGACATCTAACTAACAACAGTAAATATATCAAGAGATAACAATGACAATGACATCAACTAAGAAATGTTCTTGGAGACAAAACCAGTTCCGAATGTAGAGCTGTCTTGACTTACTTATTAATGCGCGTGGGCAGAGAGGGAAACGTGGAGGAGGATCGCAGAAATAGGAAGTGGAAGTATGTAACCATGGCACAGCCAGAATTTTCTTAATAAAATAGATCCTTAATTCTATTTCTATTCAATTCCCTCCCAAACAACACATACCCACCCCTTTTGTCCCCTAGTATTCCATGAAAGAAAACCTAGAGTTCACACTTCCCTGATGGATGAAAATCCCTCTGCTGTGACAGGTGTTGATCACCAAGCACAGTTTACCGCTGGGAGATATTAGAAAGCCACGGGGGACCTCCTTATGATTACGTGTGTGTGTGTGTGTGTGTGTGTGTCTATTCATACACTGTGTGACAACAAACCCAGGAGGTAAAAAGGGAACTTTTAAAACATGTTCCAATTGTCTTCGCGATCAAATTTCCTCTCACATGTCTAACAAAATTGCCAATTTAGTGATTTAAACCATGAGAGAGACGGTGGTGGCATTAGTTGAGATGGGGAATATTAGAAAAGAAACCGACTTGGGCATAAATCTACAAATAGATACTTCTAGTTTGAGGAAACATGAGGAAGTAAGCATACACGTTTAGATTTCAGAAGAGAGGTCTTGACTGAAGATATAAATATAAAATACACAGCTGAGTTTTGAGGAGTGAAGGCACCTTGTCAGTGTCTGGAACAGAAGTGGCGAGGTCCATTGAGGAGAACAAGAAGATGTCAGAAAGATGGGATTAAAGAGTGTTTCAAACGGATGGACTGTCCAATGGCATTGAGAGATACTGAGAGGTCGGATAGATGAGCCCTCCGAAGTACCCACTGCACTGAGAAAATTGGAAGTCATTAGGAATGACTGCAAGAGCAGTTTGGTTGAGGTTGGATGCAGATGCCAGAGTAGACTGAGATGAAATGTGGCTGAGAGGTGAAGGAAAGTTGACAGTAAAAGGAGAGGATTTAGTTTAAAAGGTCAAATATCCATGAGAGAGGTAGGAACTCTTCCATCCTATTAAAAAAAGAAAAACAAACAACAGGGATTGTGGGAGGGTGTCTGATGTTTAATAAAGATTTAAACAAGTCAAACTGAAAGCAGCCCAAATCCAGGAGAGGATTAAAGGGAATGGATCTCCCCTCTGAGGTTAGATGTCAATTTGCTTATTCCAAGGCGAGCGCTGAGGAGCTCCCAAATGTGGTGGCCCCTTTTTATAGAAGTCATTCTCACTCAAGAATACCAATACATGTGTGAGGATTCTTAAAGAGGAAAAAAATCTCTCAGACTACACTGAGTATCTGCCCAGAAGGGCTTTCTGCCTGATCTGCGCCCTACGTTTCCCTCTACTTGCTCCAGGAATGCCCTTCACAGTGAGTCCTCCAGGACCACAGACAGCACTACAGTTCCGCTGTCCCAGGGGGTGAGATACCTCTGTGTTTCCCAGACACAAGGGGGTAAGGGCCCGTATTCAATGTCATTAGAACTTGGTTTCTAACAATGTACTCTGAGCTCCTTTTAGGCAAAAGGCGTCTCTCTCGCAGGGCCTCAGCTGAGCAGTGTAACAGCAGATAGGTGACAGACATGCAGGGATGACACGCTGATGAGAAACTGAAGGGACAGAGACAGATGAGAGAAGGATAGACAGAGACAGAGAGGTGACAGGTGGACACATGGGTGACACATGCATACCAACATACATACATAGTCAGGGACCAAGCACGTACAAAAATGCAGTTATGAAATGGTTTGTCACATGTAAATGAGTGTCAGTTGCAGCTGTGGCACTGAATGCCTGCAATATCCCGAGAGCGACGCACTGAGGCCACAGGTAAAATATCAATTATCTCCCTGCCTATAAGAATTTTTTTATACATCCCAAATTTGTGTAGTTTTTAAAAAATCTAATAAATATTTTAACCTATAGATCCTATTATTTTTTCCATGAAACACTTTTAAGTTAGGTGTGATATGGACCTACCCAAAACACTGGTAGGGTCCAGGGAAAGTGAACCCACCTAGCCTGCGTCTAATATTTGGATTTGTACATCCAAGGAACTGCTAGATAAAGTATATTCAGTATCGCTACTTGAACATAGTGACTTCCTAACTCAAACAAATTTCTCCTCGGTGTCTCACCAAACAGGACGGCAGCCAGGGAGCCTCCTCCCTGCTCACAGTTCAGACCTTCTTTGTACCCACCCTGCGATCTGGCCACCAGTCCCACTGGGATCCCAACATGGACACACCAGGCACTGATGCTGGCAACAGAGCTGGCAACGTGAAGAGCCCACGGCTGTACCCCTGTATCACGAGTTGCCCTGAAGAGTGTGCACAAAGGCCTATTTGACTGCGGGGGTTCTAAATGCCCAACATATGGCACAGAACGGGAGATAACCCACTCCAGATGCACACTCCCCCTCAGGCCCTTGGCCTTCCTGCTCCACGGAGGTTATGTCAGGAGAGAGGCCAGAGCAGAGTCCAGGAGAAGGGCCCTATCCAAGCATCGAAGGAGCCATTCGTGTTCTCATTAAATTATTTAATAATAAAGTACCTGGGGCTCAGGAAGGCTAAACAACTTTCCCATTTGCCCAATTACTAGAACACGGTAAGCTTTCAATCAGAGGCAGACAAATGAGGAAAAAACAACACACAGCTAATTAGTGGCGTGGTCTTTACATAAACAGTCTTCCCTTTCTCGCTCAAGAGCTAATTCTACAGTTCGTTGCTGAGTTAAATATATACTGTTCTGTGATGTTTTTTTCATGGGTTTTTAATGCACTTCTTGATAGCTCATTAACTCACACATTTCTGTTTCTGTTCATGTTTAAGTGTGGATGTGTGTGTGTGTGCATCCACACACACACACACACACACACACACACACACACACACACACAATACACCAGCTGTGGTGTGCTTTGAGAATATATTCTAAATATGCTTTGCAGAAATTACTGTTTAAGTCTCATTTCACTGATTAATTTTCCCTACCCAAATTTCATCTGTCCTAAGCTCTGATTGATTCATGACCCAAGGCTGCAGAACAGCTTCCAAGTTTCATCATCAAAAATTACTTTACTCATTTTCCTGAATTTATTGTAGACATAAAGCTCGATCTCCCAACGGGAATCCAACAGAATAAAAATTAATACGAAAGTTAAATCAGACTCTGATATCATCATTAACAGAGTGATTTATATAATCTTTTTTCTATTATATTATCAGTATCCTTGGCCATGCATGCATGCCAAAAAAGAAAAGAATGTCTACAAAACACAAGCTTGGCATGATCAATCTAATAGATGCAGAAGTAAAACTATTTCTGACATAACAAAGAGGGAAGTAGTTGGCCAGTTAGCTCAGTTGGTTAGAGTATGACGGTGATCAACAGAAACGGGGAGAGACGACTTAGTGTAATGGCAGAACACAGAATCAAAGCCACGGGAAAAAAATTTCAAAAGAATTTACCAGGGTTGTACAAAGTGCCAAGCACAGGACTAGTGCTATTATATACTCTAATGTTAAAAGTGTCAAACTTTTCCAAGGTCTATACTAAAACCTGCCTGGTATTCCCTTAGCCCTAATAGGAACAGTATGTCCCCTGTATTGGAGAAGGGGGACATAGTCAAGGCATTGCTGTCTTCCATGTGGTACCACTGAGCTGCAAATCCTCAGATCAAAATCAGATCCCATTTTCACACCTGCCCATGAGACTCCAATTGAGAAGCTGATGAATATTTCATAACAATTCCTCAGAGGAAGAACTTGAACCACTCGTTGTAGTCAGCCCGTGAGTGATTTCACAGATACATGGGACAAGTATAAGACCCAGTAAGGGCAACTCGGAGGTTCAGAATTGTAAGGTTCAAATGAAGCAAATGGGCATCGAACCATTCAGTTTGATTCTAATTAAATCTAACATCCAAAATGGTATTCTTTTTTAAAGTTTTAAGAAGGAAAGTGACTTATTAAAAACTAATTTAGAAAGCTGCACCTGCTTAAATAATCTTTAATTTTTTAAACCCAACTTTATTTTTAGCTCAATTCTTTCACTAAATCTCCATTTCAGCTCCATTATTTCAGTAAATGGAGTAACAATTCAGAAATGAAGTGACTTTAACATTTGATTGTTGTCACTCTCAATTATCTCATGTAATTCAAAATACAGTAAAAGAAACACGTGTTTATGAAAACAACCAAAGATAAAGGCAATCTGAATAGGCATTATGGAACCTTGACGAGGGAAAAAAAATCAATGTATCGGAAAACAAAAAATACACATTGTATTTTACTTTTTAATATGTGAAGGTAGAAAGTATTATATACATTGTTTTGAGTTTTATTTTTTGGAAAAGAAAGTATAATGATGTGCCACATATTTTGCCCGATGTGGAGGTTATAATCATAAATCAGACATGTATCATGTCATGAAATACCTCAGTCTATTTAGGAATCTATATGACTTACATTAACAATTTTAATACAGTTACAAACAAAATTTTTAGGTAAGAGATTAATATTATTTCTTTTTAAGGTAAACATAAATTTGCATTTTAAAGGAATATTTCACAATTTTGAAAGCAACTTGTTATAAAATACCAGTCAGGGGCACGCTACATATAATTATTAAGTTTGAAAAATACGTTTTATAAAATATTCCTTTTTTTGTAAAACTGATGATTGAACCCAGTGCCATCTCTCTGAGCAATATCCTCAGCCTTTTTTATTTTTAATTTTTATTTTGAGATGGGTCTCACTAAGTCACCCAGACTGGGCTCAACCTCATGATAAAAGCAAAAATGAACATAAGAGGAAAACAAACTGACCCAAAATTTCACTGTATAGCTTTGGAAATAATAAAAAGTATCAATCGTTGCCATTGGCTTCCTGATATCCATGTAACTGACATCATACTATTGAAAAGTGGCACCAAAAAGAGTCATAAGAAAACACACATTATGAAAAAAGAGATAACCTATAATAAAATGTAATTGCATGGCTAACAATTGTATAGAGCCTAAAAGTACCAGTATATATTCCAAAATTTCCCCTAGAGGTCTGAATAATCTAAGTCGAGCACTTCCTCCAGGGGATCTTTGAGAATTACTTGCATTTAATGCTATCTTTGCAGTAAGCATAGTTTCTTTTTTTATATATATTCTAGACTTCAAAAAGAAAACCAAACATTCTCACTCTTTAGTGTTTGATTGATATAGTAAAATAAAAGAAACAAGAAGCAAAACTTTGAGCAATTCTACTTTATTTTAATTGTACTTAAACTCAATTTCAAATCATTAATGAATACAAACAGCCATTCTCGTGGGAGTTATTAAATATTAAGACTCTCTTTTTCCAAAACGCATAGTTTCTATGAGAGGTTATGAACTATGGATATCAGGCAAAAGCTACAATTAGACTAGGAAAGGGCATTTTAAAAATCAACCCAAGGAAAAAACAGTGATTAAGCTCATCTTCCACAAAATCTGGAAGTAAAGAGAAGTCCCTTTACCTAAATAGAACACCGAACATTTCTTATTTCATTTTTAAAATATTTTAAGTGAAGAAAGGCCCTATGCTTACACAGTTATATTACAAAATAGTGTTTCTGCAGGCTGACTCACAGCCGTGGCTTACTGGGCTATGACCAACATGCACATGGCCAGGAGTTCTATTTCCTTGCATTAGTACACATCCAAAATGGCTGCTTGGACAGCTAACTCTGTGGGGAGTATCAAAACGGTGAGTGGGAAAAGGACATTTACTTCTCGAATTTTTGATTTTCAGTAACTGCTGGGACAGGCAGCCATACATTTCCCATTTATTCATTTGTTTACTCATGTGCTTACCTCCCACAATTACTGATTATTGAAAAATGTTCTCATCTTCTCTGGCCAGTGCCAAATGACACATGCGTAAGAACACTCTACAGGTAAAAATAAAGTAACAAAAAAGGAGGCGATCTCAGGGAATCATAGCCACATTAAAGCCAATTAAGCATGATTTTATAAGTAGTTGAGAGCCATTAAAAAAGTTTTTCATAGGGAGGCAATGTGATATTAAGTATGCTCTTAGAAATTCTGCATAGGGGCTGGCGGAACAGCTCAGCGGTTAAAGCACGTGCCTAGCAAGCACTAGATCAAGGGCTAAGTACCCGAGTTCAATTCCCCAACACCACATAAGCCAGACATGATGGCACACACTTATAATCCCAGCCCTTGGGAAACTGAGGCAAAAGGATTGCTGTAGGTCCAAGGTCAGCCTGGGCTCCGTAGTGACTTCAGGACCAGGCTGGGCTACACAGCAATACTCTGTCTCAAAAAAAAAAAAAATGTACAAATAATGATCAAGAGAGTCATGAAAGGGAAGGCACAGACAACAGGTAAGAGACTTTCAACAACATTTCCAGTGTGACAAAAAGCCTCTAATGGTGGCAAGAGAGACAGCCTAGCAGTAGTGACAATAATAATATGATACAAACAGCATCTGTTTCATGATGTCAATACTGTGCCTGAATCATCTAATATCCCTCATAGCTCCCTCAAAAAGTCCTGGGAAATCCGGCGCATGACTAGACGGCTAAAGAACAAGTCAAAAGTAAGTAGGGTTCCAACTTAGCAGACAAGGTTGGTACCAAAAACCTACAAGTCTCTTCTAAGTGTCTAAGGGGGATCACTACTAGTGCCATTCACTGAAGAAACTCAAGATCCAAAGAAGATTAGGATCTCAGGGAAGATAATAATAATTTCAAAATGAGACAAGTTGCATTTGAGTAGCTGGTTGATTAACTACATGGAGTTATCTACACATAGTTACATATAGTTGTGGAGCCCAGGTGTCAATCGATGTCAATCTACAGGTCACGACTATAAAGGATACAGGTGAAATCAACAAAGATGAACTTAGGAGGAAACGCCAAGAGGAGAAGGAGAAGAAGAAGGGGAAACATGGAATGATTTCATTAAGCCAACCATTCAGCAAACATCAGTGCTCAAAATGATGACCCAGCTCTCATGAAACCAAAGCAAGTTAATGTCTGAGAAGTACAAAATTACAACAAATAATTCTGACAACGCAGTGTTGGTGCACTATGATCAGCATATCCATAGAGTGAATGGGAGCACAAAGGAGAAAGTGGAGAATTCCAGCTAGGACAAGAGTCTGTACGATGACCCACAGTTTGCACCACGGAGGGCAAAGACAACCACCACCTAGCGACCAGCGAGATGTGCACCCCTTCAGTCCATCCATTCTCTGGCTGTAGCAATGAAGTTGTGATGGGCTATGCTCAGATGTCTTAAAACTAAACACAGGAAAGCCTTCAGGCATACAACTCACATGCTGTGAGACCTACCTGTGAAAGCTGTGGAATCAATTCAGATAAAGTCTAGCCCAACCAGAGACTTACTTTAGAGTGCAGGCACAAACCTCTTATGAAAATCCTGGGAGTCGGGCTAACATTAAAAAAATAATAAAATCCCTCTTGTGAAAGTATGAAGTTCTCTCCTCAAAGCACATTATAAACAGCAATTGCAAAGACACCTAACCAGATATTACAGAGCAAAGGGATACAGTGATCTCCTAAAGGCTTCACAGAAATTCTAATCTAGACTGAGAGTATCCCTGGATTTATCAGATCCAACCTGGGTGACTATGTTTGGCTCTAAGTAACACCCTCTACAATGATGCTGATAAATTGGAGTTTATGTACAGGTAAGTAATCAAGATGGTCAACACACAACCTATATACAATGCAATGTTAGGTGCTAGAAATCTTCCATTTACACCCAATGATAGTTTTAAGTTGTCTAACAACTAGCTACCTCAATGTGCGGTCACTAAAATAGCATCAGTGCAGTAACCTGGGAATGAATCCTAAGGAAACTCCAGCCTGCCAAATCAGAATCTGTCCTTTCCCATGATTCCAAGTGATTTACATAAACGTTAAAATTTGAGGAGCAGTGATCTAAACCAGTGGTCCCCAATCATTTTTTTGCCATCACAGACTGGTTTAGCTAAAGACCATTCTCCCAAGGAGGAAAAGGAGTAGTTCTTACCAAGTAAAGTAGAGGATAGCTCTGAAAGGGCAGCAGAAGCTGGAGAAGGAGGGAAGAAACTCCTCCTCCTGTCAGTCAGCAGCAGCTTTAGAACCTGATAGGAGCACACTGACCGGATAAGGGGCCTCACTCACTGCTCCCTCCACCTTGCTGCAAATCCCCCCATCAGTTCCTTCCCAGGCCAAGTCCAGTACCAGTTCTGCTTTGCAGCTCCTGGGACTTGAGACCCTTGATCTCAGGACTGTATTTTACAAGAAAGAGATCAGACCTGAAGATTTGCTTTTGGTTTTTTCCAGAGAAACTCAAGAGGCATCCAAGAGACAGGTTTTGCATTCACTTGAAAGAAAAAATACTCATTTCATAATTAGAAGTGATGACATGTGTTACGATTGGCCATAGAGATAATGTGGTTTCTTTCAAGTAGAGAGCTGGAGTGCATTTGAGATTTTTGGTGCTCTGTACCTCCACTAACCCACAACCTCCTTAGGAGAAAAGGCTTGTAGCTTTTTTCCTATTGATCCATCTTTAGTACCAGACACACTACAAGTAAACTATGTATATTTGTCAAGTAACTGAAAATAAAGAAATAAACATGGATAATGAATCAGAGGGGGTCCAACAAAGAAATGATTTTTAGAGTCCCCTACAAGGTAGAGACTTTGAAATTGCAAATTCAGTGTATTATTTTGCTTTTAATTCTATATGTGGGAAAGAGCTCAATCAGAAGGTTTCACCCAACAATCTCCGACTTCTCCCACAATCACAATGCATATGAAAGACGACTCTACTTATGGATGCCAACACCATTTGTTTACCTGGTTCAGTTCAGCCTGTGTCCTTGGCAAGATAATTGTCTCAATAAATATATTTTATAGGACACCTGTGTGTCAAGCAATATGCTTGAATATGTTTTCTAGCCTGAAACACACTGACAGCCTTGTTCCATGGAAGCACTAACCTCAAGGCATAACTATGTTAGTACTATGTTCTAGCCAAATGTAAGTTAGCCAAAGGGTCTACTGGATCCCACACTCATACTCAAATCTTATCTATGTTGGGAGAATTATTGCTAAAGATTCCCTCCGAATTATTTTTCTAAAGATTTCTTCTATTTGACACACTCTATGAAGAAGCCTCCACTTCAAAACTTTACAACATTATGCACAGAAATGTAGAGGGTCCTTTTCACAGGATGGTTCACGTTGACTTGTGTTAGACTTCAAATTCAGGGATCGGGGTAAGCTCTGCATTTCTGTTGAAGTGAAATCATCAATGACTCAGAAGACAAGCCTGAATGTTCCTATCCTATGATGCTGCACATATAAGAGAGAAACAAAAGCAAAGAAGAAAAAACTTAAACACTGATGACACCTATTAGAACACATACATGATGTGAACCACACACAGGAAAGAAAGCCAACCCCTAAAATGTCATTTTAAGCAACACTTGATTACTACCTCTCTTCATAAATCTTCTAGCATTATCACTCACAGCACAATGAAATTTTACCTAATGTCCATAGGATTGAACATGATTATTTTAAGCAAATGGCAATCCTGATAGTCAGCAAGTGTTGGTTTCTTCCTCCTTTAACTGATGAAATCCTGACGGGGAACAATCCTGAAAGGCCTGGGAAGCCTGGACACTTGGTCACAACAGCAGGACCTGTCTCTCCACCAGCATTCCAATTCACATGGCAGCCCACATGTCACAGCACTTCCACCGCTTCCACTGTGCTGAGACCTGACACGCCACATTAGCATAATCAGAAATAAATCTCCAACTTTCATTCAATATCCTTTCTGATCTATTCAACAGATGGTTACCTTCTCCTTGAAGATACTAAATAAGTGGATTCTCCACTAGAACAAAATTGGGTTCAGGGGTTTTATTGAAGCCCTCCCGTGCTGAGGTCCAAACTTAATGTGACGAGCCTGTCTTTAATGATCAAGGAAGTACTAGAAGCTAAAGTCATACAAGGAAAGTTTTAAAATATAGTCAATTCGTGATCAGTCATATTAATAAGTTTAAGAATAAATTAAGAATATAGATGATAACTGTATATATATATATATATATATATGGTTTCTTATGGGCTTTAATTTGGTTTCTTTATGGGTTCATTTGTGGTGGTGGGGATTGTACTCAAGATATTTGCACTGAGTTACACTGCCAGCACTTTTTTATTTTCTGTTTGGAGGCAGAGTCCCACTAAGTTGCTAAATTTACGCCGGCTGGGATTCAACCTCTCACGGTGCTGAGATTTTAATGTGAGCTACAGTGCCTGGGAAATATATTTACTATTTTTTATTGTGGTGTTCCATTTATGCATGTCAATTTTTCCAAAATCCATAACTATATCATGAAGTCATTTCCTTATATTTTATTTACATTTATTTATATTTTATTTAGACTCCATCTAGGAGGATTAACGCCAGAAATGTACATCAGGTATAAGAAACCTCAGAAACCGCAGCTCAGAAACCTCCTCTGATAGCTATCCCTTAATCCTGAAAATAAAGAAAGTAAGCGCAAGAGAAAAAAACTTCCCCAAGGGGCAGAAGGATTCAACTCCGGCCCAGTGTTTTTCTATAACGTCGCATTCTCTTAGACTAAATAAAAACCCTTTAACCGCATCTTTCCTTTAAAAAGAAAGGCAAGGTTTCAAAGCAAACAAAAGATAAACAACAGAGGGCTGGAGCACACACCTAACGCTCCCCTCAACAGCTTTGGAGTAAGAGAAGGGAAGAAAGAAGCCAAGGAAGCAATAAAGAGTTGACAGGAAGAAGCTTTTTCATTAGATCCAATCAATACTGTATTCCCCCACCACTTAGAGCTTCACCAAGGAAAGCGAAACCAGCGCGAATACGGTCCCTCAAGGGTAGTTAGCTCAAAAATCACTTGTTGGTCTCAACTGTAAATGTAAGGACCAGGCATGACTAAATTGGAAATCAATGACAAAGGTTATTCCTCATTAACCCAATGTTAAAAACCGAAGCCAGTGAAAACAAAAATGGGATCTTTTCCAAACCGGCTACAAGACTCACTTCCTCTCAGTTTCTGAGGCAAAGACGTATGTGATTTTAAGACGTTTCTTCTTGTGCCATCCCCCATAGAAACTGCCTCCTTCCAAAGGGATTCCGGTGCTGATAAGAGAAAAGATGTCATGCTCCTCGGGAAAGTCTGCACTGAGTCCTACAGGGTGGCAACTGGAAGGGGCGGGGGAGGAAGCACAGACTTCTGAGCATTTATCTAATAAATATATACCAAATAAAAGTGAATGAATGTATTTCTTATGCCTCAATATCAGAGACACATTAGTATGAGCCTACAGGACGGGTTTCTCGCTCCCATTAGTACAGAAATGCCCCGAGAGCCTGCCTAGTATTGACACCATGTGCACAGGAGACATTAATAGAATTAATCTTTTGTTTAGATATTTCTGAGCACCTACTCGTTAGAAATCACTGAAATCACAAAGCCTTTGTCATTTAGGAAGTCGCGCTCCAGTGGCAGAGAGATGGGCGCTTATACAACAAGGACAAGACAAGACTGACTAAACTGGAGACAATACAGGTACGCGAGTGGTGACTCCTCCTGCCCGGGAGGACCTGACATCTATCTGGCAGCCGAGATGGGAGCTAAGCTGGGCTTTCCAGAACGGGCTGGACTGCAGCAGGGTGGATAAATGGGGCTGTGTCTGAGTAAGTGAAGGAAAGGGGTGGAGGTTAATGGTATCTCTTGCAGAGGACAAGAAAAAAGAAATAACAACATCCCTGTAAACTACAGGAACTGACATGGCTAGGTGCAGTAAATGTTCTGTGAGTTAGGGAGGCTGCTGTTGAGTATTCACATCGATGACATCATAATAAAGCTACGTGCTCTCTGCCTGGCCTTGAATCCACACATGCACCTGTCAAAGATAGATGGTCATTATTTAAAAAAAAAAAGAAAGGAAGCAACATCTTGAAATATGGACGTGGATATCAAAAGAAAAGCTGTTCAAAAGAACACAGCAGAACTACAACTGGGAACACAGTAATACAGAGTTAAAAGACTTAATTATATATGACCCTGTAGAAAAAGGACAGGAACTTTATCATTAGCCAGTTCCCAAGCGCATGACATACAGACACTCAATAAGTGTCTGGCAATATAACTTGACTATAGCTATTTATCAGCAGCTAACCACATTTGTATTACTCAAGACACAGAGCAGGTAGATACATCTTGCTATCCCCCATGGAGCTGGGAGTGGTGTAACAATGAGGCCCAGACTTACAGAGATTGGTAGTCCATGCCTTTCCTTTCCTATGACCTAACTTCCCCGTACGAGTTTCCTCTCTGATCAGACGGTTTTGCTGTTTACCATAAGATCTGATGTTTTTCATTCAAACCCACCAGCATTTCCCTCCACTTTTTATTAGTTGCATATTGTTACACTGAACTTAAGAATTCTGTTCACACATATATCCCCTCAACTCACATTCCCTTTCTCTCGTCCATTTTTACCCTCACACCATTCCCTCATCCTCCATCCTCCGGGACACCCAACATCTCATCTCTCTCGCTTAACTGTTATTTATTTATATTTGACTTTTTCACTCTAAAGAACCCATGCAATATTTAACCTTCAGAGTCTGATTCACTTCATTTAGCATAATGGTCTCAAGTCGTATGTATTTATCAGCAAATGATGCAGGTCTTTCTGTCTTTATGACAGTCATACTCCATTGTGTCCATACCACAATTTTTTATCCACTAGTCTGTTGCAACTTCCACCATGCATCTATACACAAAGAATTAAAGAAGAAAAGGTCCCTCAAGATCAAAGACCCAAATAAAAAACGGGTGATTTAAGTGAATAGACAGTTCTCAGATGAAGAAGTCCAAATGGCCAGCAAATACACAAAAGCATGTTCAACATTCTTAGCCACTAGAGAAATGCAAATCAAAACAACTCTGAGATATCATCTTATTCCAGGGAGAATGACTTTTATCAAGAACTAAAAAAGCAGTTGATGCTGATAAGGGTACATGGGGTGGGGATGGGGGGAAACCTCGTGCATTATCAGTAGGTCTCTAAACTGGTACAACCACTATGGAAAGAAATATGGAGATTCCTCAAAAACAGAAAACACAGCATTTGACCCATTTGACCCTCTTCTGGGCATCTTTCCACTAGGATTTTAAGTCATACACTCTACCACGTGGACCTAAATTGCTGGTTTCTCACTCCCATTTGTATAGAAATGCCCTGAGAGCCTGCCTAGTATTGACACCATGCGCACAGGAGTCATTAACAGAATTCATCTTTTGTTTAGATGAGATATTTCTGAGCACCTACTTGTTAGTACATATCCAGCCTTGGGTATTTTGCCATAGCAACAGAAAATAGATCAACACAGAATTCTAACTCAGACACCACGTGGTAACCCGGTAAACGCAACTGACAAACGCTTCAAAGAAGGGAAAAATTTTGTGGAACCATCCGAAGAAAGAACATGATTCCAAAGCGAATTTCCTTCTTGGCTGTGATTTCTTCGTGACCTATTAGGGGTCAGCTAGGAGTAGATAGTTTGGGAAAACGGAACTACAGCACGTTTAGGAATCTCAGACACAAAGCTGTCATTTTCTTCGCTGAATAAAAGCTACAAAGGGGAACGGCCATAGACCTATAAAGAATAGACAAGTGTGGCAGAGAGGACATCAGGAATCCGCCCTACGCTTCTGAAGGAAAAGTAAATCTCCAGTCTCCCAGAGAGCTGTCCTCCAAGAGCAGGGCTGGCGAGGACGCCTGAGGTGCGGCGTGCCTGACTCCCTCTCCTAGGTTTCTGAACTTCCAAACCATCACCTCGTGTACTCCTACTCTTCTCCCCCATGGCTACATTCTGGTTTAAAAACAAAAATCCACCACAGTCTTCCTTTGAAGCAAGAAAGTGTGGCAGTAATATAGCTCCACTGTCAGAACTGGGATTTCCATAGGATTTTAAATCTCTTTATTTTTAAACATTTTGTTGTTGTTGCTGCTAATTACTCAGACATGGAGGAAACCTTCTCTGTTTCAGCCTTTTCGGTGACTCTGGCAGATGTCCTTTCTTGCATTAAGTAGCAGATACGGTGTATGGGTATTATACAGACAGTGCGGCTGGAGCTGGGTAGCTAAACATGGAATCAATACCTATCCTAACCTGACAATTTGAACAGGGACCCTTATTTTGGGTACTTATTTAAATTTTGCCCCTGAGTCTTGATTATTTGGGAAGTAAAATCCACATTGGGGGCTCTGTAAAGGTGATCACATTCTTCTTTTGAATTTTGAAAATTAAAATGCATTTAAATCCTCAAATACAATGAAAGAAAATCTCTTCTGGAGAGTTTCGTTTGTTTTTTCTTGTTGTAAAAACTTACATAAGCTCACAGTTTTCTCTCAGGAATCTCTTTCACACTTCATTTCAGTCCCCTTTTTGACCTTAGTTTTTAAAAAGTCTAAGAGAGTGCAACACATTGGATTTAATTCCTAATCCTTGAAGAGATAGAATAGGCTTAAACTGGGGACAAAGGAAATACTGACTGATACCTTACACAAGGATATCTTTGTTAGCACATTAGAGGTAATTCAACTAAAGGATGCAGTTAGGAACACCCAATACAGCATATTAGGAAAATAAGTTTTATCCTTCCTGTCTGGGCAAGAAATGGAGCAAATTCAAGTTTTAAGTCTTTCCGATCATGAGTAAAGAGGAAAAAGCTATTGTTGATGGCTTTTCAAGCTATAAAAGTCCTTAGATACCCTTCTCCCCTTCAGACAAGGAGACAGTAGTCCATTTCCAGTGCTTACAGAGTAAAAAGAAAGCTAGATTAGGCAAAACAAACTCAAATCCAAGTCTAGTATTTCTATTGATACCTAGGTCTATGAAATTGGAAGTCCCCAGCTGCAGAATCTCAACCCCATTCCATGAGATGTAGAGACATTAATGTGAGGATCTCTATTCCTCTGCGACTTGCCAAATGAGTTACTATGGCATCTGCTCAGCGATTAAGCAGAAACTGAAGAGCCGAAGTGTCAGAGACAATAAATATGGTAGGCACCGAGAAACTAGTGCTGACCAGAGCACAGGTGCTGACCTTAAGAACTCACGGATTTGTCAGGGAGATTAACCACATGAACATCAACAAGATTCAGCTCATTCCGGGGATGCACTAAAGATTCAGCAACAAGGAAAAGGAAGATATTATGATATGTGTGTTGTCCTTCTGGTAGTGAAATCCTAATCTCCAATCCATGTGGTGGTGTTAGTAGGTGAGGCTTTGGGGGAAGGCATTAGATTTTGATGGCAGAGCCCCCCTGAATAACTGACCCTACAAAAGAACACAGAGCTTCCCTGTCCCTTCTGCCAAGTAAGAAAACAGCAAGAAGACGACCATCTACCCACCAGGAATCAGACCCTCTCCAGACAGACACCAAGTTTTCTGAGACTCAGAACTTGAACTTCTTAGACTTTAGACGTATGAGAAACCAACTGCTGTTGGTTCAGCAACCCATTGTATTTCACTTTGCTTACCGTAGCCTGAACAGAATAATACAAGCTAAATCACTCATAATTCAGTTTAGTAGACACAACTTCCAGGATTCAAAACTGAATTTATAAAGACACTAAAGAATAAACAAATTGATTCCTGGTTTAAAGACCATGGGTCTGAAGGGAAGAGGATTGAACTGGTGAGTGGTTCTCAGCCATGATTGAACTTAAGAATGAGCTGGGAGGTTACGAACAACACCAAAAAGTGATCGTGGGACTGCACGTGGACACACGCATCAGATTTTCTGGGTGCGTGGCAACAGTATCTTTTAAAAACTCCTGGTGAATTCAATTTGACTCTAGGATTAGGCAGCATTCACTTTACAGATCCTAATTGAACCAGGTCATTCTCTCTTCTAGGAAACCAAGTTTGGTTTCAGGTCTCTGGACTTTTTCTATTAATCCCTGAAATGCCATTAGTAAAGGATGTACATACTTAAAGGTATAAATGTACCACAGTTAAGAACTGGAATCCTGTGGGAGGTACGAACACCACAAACTAGGCAGGTAACTAGCAGTAGAAAGACAAATAAGGAGAAATTTACAAAGTTGATGCAGAATGGTTAGATGCCAAGTATTTTACTTCAATTTTAAAAGACGAGGAAAACTAGCTATTTCCTGTTTTTCTTAATAGTTGTCTCTGCCTGATACACATTTGCTTACAGGAATGCCTTTGTAAGATAGTAATACCGAATTGATAAAAGGAGGGAAGTTTTAAATTTTATTTTTAGTACTAGGGATTGAGCCCAATAGAATCTGCCTGCTAGATAAGTATTTACCAATAGCTATATCCCGTGCCATTTTTTTTTTATTTTTTTACTTTGAAACAGGGTCTCACTAAGTAGCCCAGGCTCGGCTGGAACTTGCAATCCCCCTGCCTCAGCCTTCCAACTAGCTGGGCAGTGTGTGCTACTAGCAATGCTCAAATATCTGGTCTCAGGATCCTTGTTATAGGTCTAGAAATTATTGAGTGCTCCAAAGAAGCACTTTTGTTTACATAGTTTCTAATCTCAACATTTAGTGTCTTTAGAAATTACAATAGCATTTTTTCAAGTATCTACATATTTATTAAGATAATAATACAAATTAGCATAAGAAAACATATTTTAATGAAACACAGCTATCTTTCCCCAAGAAAACAAGCAAAAAGCCTGGTTCATAAACATGTTTGCAAAACTCTCTAACATCTGGCCTAAAAGAAGGCAGCTAAATTTTCACGACTACTTCTGATTCAATACCACACCATGAATCATTGTGGTTACAGGTAGTTAAAGGTATATAGAAAAAAATGGCTTCACAAAGAGGCGTGGTTGAAAAGAAAGGGACCCGGTGGGTTGATGGCACAGCTTCGAGAAAACTCCAGAGGGCACTTACGACAAAGTGAGTTTTCTTTTTAGCACAACATTTTTATGAACAGAATTCCATTTTATAAACTCACTCAAAGTTTCATAAAGAGCTCCCAGGGCCTGGGGACCCCACTTTGAGGCCAGCCGATCTACACTGACATCAGTCACATCCCCATGCTTCCAAGGGTCCCTACGGTTGGCCTGCCCTAAAAGCAGATGAAGGCACAACATCTCTCGTTGGGTTTCGGGGTTGCCCACACCTCAGCCCTTCAAGGCCAGGCTTCCTTCCCCCTGGTTCTCCCTGCTGCAGTCCATTCAGTTTCATCCCAAGCATCCAGCTCCACCTCCCGGCAATCTTCACCCCAGATGTTCTTCCCTGCTCTGAAAGTCCTTTATCTCCCTTTGCCTGCCTCATCCTTCTGCTGAAGAGATGTTTCCTCAGAGAAGCACTTCCTGAATAACTCTACAGAGATGATCCTCATTTTACAAATTAGCAACTGGGACTCAAAAAGATTAAGAAACTTGTCCAGTGTTCTTACAAATATATATATATATATATATATATACAACTCAAAAGCAACTCCCACTTCAAAATCCATATATTTAATTATTGTGCTATACAGTCACTTAAACAATAACAACAACACCAATTAAAAAAAAACGCCAAACAAAACAACAAGATTTGAAAATCCTATAGGGCTCTCCGAACTTCGTAGCAACCTCCTTACTTTTGAAAACATTTTTGAAAAACATTTGAAGTAACTGTTTATGTTTATAGTCAAGAAATTCTGCCTCTGGAGGCCCCAGACTCTCAGTGGATCTCTACATGCCCCAAGAGACAACCTTTGATACTTCTGGGGCTCCCAGCGTAGAGACAGGGATATCCCGGCTTGGAGCCCAAGCCCAGTGCATGACATAACTGTGAGGTGCTGCTTCATTACTATCCTGAAGATCACCATCTGCCCATTCTACCATACACCTCCTCCTTCCTGGGAACCTTTGACTCACACAGAGACTCACAACAACAACAAATGCAATCTTAATCCTCCATTTCTTGAATTCTTCTTGAGATTGCACTCAACAATAGTTATTTGTCATCCAGGCAAATTAAGTTATTCAGATTCAGGGTTCCTCAACTCAGTGTGGTGAAAGATACAGAGAGTCTTCAGTGTAGGAACTTAGGGGTGGGGAAAGGGAGGGACCATGGGACAGCTTGGTTCCTTTCTGGCCAAACCAACCTCAACAAGTTCCACTGGTACTTTGAGGGTTGGCTTTCTCAGCTCTAAAATAAGCTGGAACTACCTCTCAAGATGGTGTAAGAAATGCTATGTTCCAAATTCCCTTAGTCACATTGTTATTATTATTATTATATCTGGTTAATTTATGAGCATTTTTTATGTAATGCATATCCTCTCACAGTTGATTTAAAGATGGCCTTGGAATCAGTCTTTTTTAGGGGGTGCCCATCTTTCTTCTGGCAAGGAAAGCTGTATAGACCATATATGACCTTCAGGTAAACAGACTCCAAAATGTAATGTACGGAGGATGTCCCCTATGTCTAACCAGTCTGTCCTCAAGAATCCTCCTGAAATGTATAACTCTGAGAGAAAAAGCCAATAGCAAATATACATTAGGATGAGACACTCAAGGAATAGTCGAGAAAAAAATTAATCACTATTGACAAGTTTCCCAAACCAAATCTATGCCAATATCCACATATAAATAGCTCTCACCACATGTGGTAACAGCCAAGTCCACAGCTATTTTTTTAAATACAGCTTTATGAGATAAAACTTTTATTTCTACAGACTTTCCCAAAGTATTCCTCCTTGTTTTTCAAATGCTTCACTTTTTGCAAATTGTTTTCCTAATTCTGTTTAAGAATATTGACTTCATTATAACTTAAAAGACTCAATCCTCAGTTATGGGTTGATGAGATTTCTGTGGGATGAAATCAAGAGATCAGAGTGCTTGCTATTACAAAGTGTTCTTACAATGGATTAAAAAAATTACAATCACAAAATATCTGTTCAAAGCGTCCGGTGAGTTTCTGAAAAGAATAGCTTGTTAGGATTGTTGTTTAACAGACACCAAGCCAAATATCACTCAATTAGGTTGATTTTTTCACTTCAGACATGAGTCATACTTTCAAAAAGAGAAAAGCAGATCAGAGTATTTATTATAAACGTGAAATATCACCTGTCAGAAAAATTTATCCCTGCTCTAGCTATTGACCAAAAGTATTTCAATTTATAAAAATCCAATTCTCATTCCAGAGGTCACGTGATGAAGCGATCTTTGACTTCTGCTGTGCTTTTCCTTCCTAATGATTCTATTTTAAGTGATCTTTTCTTCTCTTCCGTGGAAGGATACGCATGGTAGTAAAGTGTTGGTGAGCATTCTGTTACAGACTATACATCTACCGAAATAAGTAGAAAAAAACCCACTTAAATATTATACATAGCACAATTTCCTAACTGCGCAAACGCCACAGAAAAGCCAAATGAAAATAAAATTTGGTACATTTACAATAAGTTCTTCAATCTATTTTATCAGAGATGAAGTTATACTGCATCATACACAAATACTTAAATTATGCAAAATATGTAATAGTTTTACAAGGAGGGATTTTTCCTCTTTAATTTTAATGTTTTCGCTTAAAGGAAAGCAGTAAATTATATAGGAAAACAGCAAGAAGAAGAAAAAACACCCAAATTGCTTAAAATCCATACAGTTAGCTTCTCTGATTACTCTGCACTTTCTAGAAAGGCTCTTGTTTGAAAAATGACAGTGACACTGGATGACCTCCAAGAATCGTAGCCAGACCTTCAGAGAGCCCACAAGTACTTTCCCCTTCCTGGTTTTTGTGAATAGTACCCATTACTTGCCATTACTTCTGAGTCCAAACACTAATCATTTTGGAGTCTGTTATTTCTACACGTTTCTCTCAAAACAAAGCACATGCTGGGAAGGAACACCCCACCTAACGCATATGGGTGTACTAGAAGCCTTCAGAGAACTAATTAAATGGCGCTAATATTTAAGGAACTAGTCTAACACATCTGACTCATACAGGTATTTCACACATAAAACAGACTCAAGTAATGAACATACGAATGCTTCGTCCTTAGTAAAAAGCCCAGAGACGTGTTCAAAGGCACATGCCTTTTTCAAGGTTCAACAACCTCAGTCAAGTTCAGAGTCGGCAACATTTCACTTCCAAAGAGCCATACCCGACACAGCGCCTGGGTAGCGACCTCCTCAGGAGGTGTCAGCAGGACTTCATTACGGGACTGACTTCAGTAGTGCAGGCTAGTTCTAGAAGGCTGCCTCAGAACTCCAGCTGCCTTTCTCAGCCTGCACCTCTCTCTTCTACAAGGTGCCTCCTCTAAGCTCCACTGTCCCTGTTCTAATTATAAAACGCCTATTGATAGTGATGGGAGGAAAGAATTATGGAAGAAGGAAAGAAAAGCATTACCATCCTTTGCTAGAGGACCGCCCTCCCTCCTCACACTATTTTTCTGGGCTGTGTTGCACATGAGACCAGTAAACCATCTCCTCCATCGTCACCATCGCCATCACTGTCCTCAATATCAACTGAATCTAGTTCCACTTCCAAGTTTGGCCCCCTCTGGCTGTGTAGCTGCAGATAAATCCCCAACCTCCAATGGCTGTAGGAATTTGCACTTCTAGGATTCTGTGGAACGGTGGCTGGCAGAGTGGATCACCACAGCCTACTCCAGGCATGGCGTCCATAATCACGGGGCACACCTTGGAGCTCTGGAACTCACTGGGGTGAGGTTCCCGCTAGCTAGTCCCTCCACATTTTCATTTACTATGGCTGTGATCTTGTCTGATTTATGAAGTTTTAGAACAAGAAAAGAGTAATAAAAGGAATGGAGTGATAGCCCAGTTATCAGCCCTGAAATCAGAAATGCAACCATGAAAAATGGAAGTGAGCCTCACCACCTCAGCCTCATCCTCCTAGAAAGCCTGCTCCAACGAGCATGAGTCTCAGCGACAGAAATCTGAGCGGAAATTCTTTATCAGGGCCAGTCACTTCATTTCACACTACTATGTATGACTCAATTTGTAGTTCACAAAGACATAGCTTAGAAAGACTAGTGATTTTATGAATAACTCAAATAATAACTGGCTTTCACATCAAAGTGCTTATGGAATAAATTCCCTTCTGATGTTTAGCACTCTCCAATCCACTACGTGGTCCTCCATGGAACTGAGATATGGAAGGTCCTACTGCTATAAACAGTTGTTCACAGTAAATCAATAGATTAATTATTTGGTTTTGTTGGTACAGATAATAACACGCTGTCATCTACCGAAGAAGCTTTCTATGTCTTTCACCCTGATTTCCCTATGCTGAGCTTCAGAACACACCCAAGTCCATAATGGACAGAAGCGCTCAAGTTTGCTGTGGGAAGGTGTCAATGGTTCCTGCTATCTCTCTATCTCTCACCTGTCACACATTAAAGGAAGCCATCACCCAGGATCCTCCCTGGAACAATGCACACTATGTAGAGAACAGAGAGAAGCAGATTAAATAAACACTGACTAAAGTGAAAAGGTCAGATTTTCCCTATTTTCTATAGAAACTCTAAGGAAACAGCCACAGAAAGCAACACACACACACACACACACACACACACACACACACAGTCCTTCCTCCCCAGGCAAAATTAAGTCAGGCAGTGCTCATTTGCACATCAACCCAGGAAAAGACCAAATGAATTGACCTTACTCGCAACTATAATCCACCTACCATTCCTATCACCTTGTGTTCCACTAGGGAGACTCAGTAGGATCAACTCATAAATATCACATAATTATCCGAACTAGATAAAACAACGTATTTCCGAAACTGAGATTTAAGAATCACATTGAATTCACAGCCTTGACGTCCTGTGAAGGCCACAAAAGCCCTTAGAGATGATTTCGAAACAATCGCCGCACAGTAAAATA
Source organism: Ctenodactylus gundi (assembly GCA_004027205.1). Lineage (NCBI taxonomy): Eukaryota > Metazoa > Chordata > Mammalia > Rodentia > Ctenodactylidae > Ctenodactylus > Ctenodactylus gundi. The sequence goes on along the minus strand of PVKB01003166.1, from coordinate 197,134 downwards.
GAGAATTTCACTTCCCCTCAGTACGTATTACCTAGTGGCCTAGGTTACTCTACTTTTTGCACAAGTCTTCGCCTTAACTACATATAAAGTAACAGAGACGTCGGCAGCTCCTCCTCAGGAGCCTAGTCATTTTGTTTACTCCTGAAATTTACTACCATCTTGCCATCAGAGAATAAGCAAATGAACTCCCTAATGTCACCGGTAACTAATGTCGTGAAAACCCAAAGAGGAAAAAAAAAAAAAAAAAGTAATGTTCTCACCAGCCTTAACCCCAAAATGCTAAGAATTCTCAGCCCATCATGAAGCAAGCCCACCTGCTTCATTTCTAAACTAAACTAGTTCCCTGGTCCCAGGCCAATCCCCCGGAGACTGCATTTCTTTTCAGTCGTCCACAGGAAGGGCTGAGTCCCTAGAGGTTGCAACTGACCGGGCCGCCACACCCAGAGGATCAACAGCATCTGTCTGATGGAAACTCAAATTTTAGCAATTTGTTTTCCTTCTCTCAATTCCCCATCTGGAGCTGGGAAACACCACAAGGTCTCCAATTTCCCCTCATAAACACCCAAGGTCTCCAATATCCCTTCATAAACAGAAAGATATCCAGGGGTAATCACTGAAGGGTAAAAGCCAGCTCCAGGGAGATGATGGCCTGGAAAGCTCCAACAAGTCTGAAGTTTCCTGTGCACTCCCTGGAGCCCAAGGACAGACAGATACCATCGAGTTTTTCTGAGCGTATCAAAAGTGTGGCTGTATGGTAGACAGCACTAGGAGAGAAAAGTTCATCAGCAAAGACCTTGGAAACCATCAAAGTAGTTGGAAGAAGAGGAAAACAGAATGACTATGTAAAAGAAAGTAACGAGCCAACGAAAAAACGGGAAGGGAAGAGAAACTCACTGGAATGTTTCAAAGATAGGAGACTATGTGTGGCTGGAGGGAGAGTTAGAAATTAAGATCACATTGAAGTTCACCTGGTGTCTATGAAATGTCTCACGTGTTGTCGTGAGGGATGTAGAGATTCACTTATTTTTAAGTCCTAGGTGGGCTCTAGAGATGCGATGGATGGACCCACTGGAGAGAAGCGTGAAAGAAAAAAAGAAAGAAAGAAAGAAAGAGGCGTAGAAACAAGTGATCTCTGCCTTCAAGGATTCTACAGGCAATTCGGGACCAGGTGCATCTATCCACGTGACTCCCATCCTAGTCAATCTAGTCTATTGACCAAAGTAGAGTGTTTTCCCGAATATGGGACAAGAAGCTATTAACTGACAGAGGGTGGCAGAGAGAGAGGTGTTTGGGATTCAGGACGAGGAGGGAAGAAAGGAAGGAGGAGGTTCGAGATTCCTTCCAGGAGCAGGGGATCCGGTGCTCCCGGGGAGGGAAGGAGGGGTGTCCGCTCGCCCCTGGGGAAGCCCCCTGTCCCGGCTTCTACTAACCTGGTCTCCGCCTCACCGGCCTCTTGCGGCCGCTGCAGAAGCGCACTTTGCTGAACACCCCGAGAACATGCCTCTCGCACAGGGAGCGCCCGTCTTTGCTGGGGCTGGAGCGGCGCTTGGAGGCCGACACCCGGTCGCTGTTGGACTCCCTCGCCTGCCGTTTCTGCCGGATCAAGGAGCTGGCTATCGCTGCGGCCATGGCTGCTCGGCGCGGGCCCTAGGCCCCGGGCTCCCGCGCGCCCTCGGATCCCGCTCCGCCGGGGCGCGGGCAGGACCTCGGCGGCCTGGCGGGACCGGGCAGGCGCGGGGAGGCAGTGGCAAGGTCCGGCGACGCTGCAGCCCCCGCGAACCCGGAGCCCACCAGCTTAGTCCGAGTCCGGGCAGTGGCAAACAACAGAACGTGTGTCAATCCAGGTGTAAAGTTGCCCAGCCGCTGGCGGCGGGGGCGGGGCGGTCCCAGGCCTCCGCGCGAAGTAGACCTCGGCCCCCCAAACTTGCACCCCGCAGAGATCCACGTCCACGGGGCCGCGGGGCGCCTGGTCACACTGCGTTCAGGGTACCAAGTGCACGGGGGAAAACAGCGTGCAGAGCCACCCGCCGTGCCCCTGGCGGAGAGGCGCAGGCGTCGGGAGGGGTCCAGAGTGCGAGCCGCACATACACACATAGAAAACCGGTTACGAAGCCGAGTCCGGACCCAGGCGGCGAGCGTGGCCCCCGGCAGAAAGCGCTACAAAGTGACTAAAAGGCGCCTTTAGAAAACGAGCCACCGACCGCCAGCGAGACCGGAGAGGAGGGCGGCCGCGGCGCCGGGCTCTCGGCAGGTGCGTCCCGGCTGGGCGAGGTCCGCGCGAGGCATGGCCCGGCTGCGGCTGGCGGGGCCGGCGCCACAGCTCCGGGCTCCCGAGAGGCGCCCAGTGGGAGCGGCCGGCCGGGCCGGGTGGGGGCGCGCGGCGGGGCAGCTGTTTCCAGCTGCAGGGGGCGCCCCGCCTCCGAGAGGCGCGCGGCGAGGGCGGGAGGGGGACCCCGGGGGCCAGGCACCCTCGGGAGACACCCACGGAGGGGGGGTCCCCAGCAGCCTCGCCCCTTCCGCTGGCTTTCCCGCACGAGACGCCGGCCCGGGGCGGGGTGCTATTTCGGGACCCCTGAAATCTAGAATGACTCAGTCGTTTGAAGAAGCCCCCTCCTTCCACAGGCAGCGACGCCGGAGGTGTCCTTCGCCGGCTCGGCGCCCACACGCGTTCCCGGGAGCTCCCCGCCGTGGTCTGCGCCGAGCCCGCACCGGCTCGCTCGCGGGGAGCGAGGGAGGGAGGAGGAGGCGGAGGAGGAGGAGGGGGCGCCGGCGGGCTCGGGCTCAGGTCATCGCCGCACTGCCCGGGCCCCCACCCCGGCTCGCGCGCCCCGGCGGCGTGGGCAGCTCGTCGCGCGCGGCGGGTCAGATGCGGAGCGCCCGCCGGGCGCCAGGCGGATCCCGCGGCCCCGCGCCGCCCATCCCGGCCGAGGACGGCGGCGGCCGGCCCCGCGCGTGGGCTCGGGCGGGGCGGGGGCTGTGGCGGCGGCGGCGGCGGCTCCGGGCGCGGCGGGGCTGCCCTCCGCGGTCGGGCGCCCTAGGCCATCCCGAGCGAAGGCGTCAGGTGGCCGGGCGCGCGATCCCGGGACCTGGCACCGGACGCGGACTCACGGAGCCAGGGTCGGCGGGCAGGTGCCAGCGGCCGCGAACTCGCCCAACTTGCTGGCGGGCGCCCCTGCCGCCTCCCCGGGCCCGGAAGGGGGCGCCCGGGGCCAAGTCCCATTCACGGGCTGAGTCTCCGGGAGCGCCCGGCCGCACCGGCTGCCGGCGGCGCGCCGGCTCTGGGCGCCGGAGCGCTGGCGCCGCAGGAAACTCCAGGCGGAGGAGACAGCCGCCGCGACGGCGGGCGGGACGGGAGTTCCTTCTGCTTCCGGAGAGCTAGGGAGCCCCCGGCGGGGCGCGGGGCGGGGGTCGGGCTCCGCGAGAGCCAGGAAGCGCCCCGCGCTCGCGTCGGCTCGGCGACCGCGTCGCGCCCTCTGCTCCCACGCTCCCCTCCTCCTCCTCCCTCCTGTCACCTCTCTCCCCCCTCTGTCTTCTGTCTTTCCCCTTTTCTCCTTTCTACGCAATCCTACGTGATTGAGGTTTGGATGAGAAATTCTCAGAGGCCGAGCGAAGGAACTGCAGCTTGGGTCTGCTGGGTCTCCCCCGGGGAAAGAAAACACGTCCAGAGGCGGGTGAAAGACCCTGGAAGCTCAGAGATGAGCGCAGGGGTGGCGGGGCTGAGAGAAAGGAGTCCGCCCTCTCCCTGGCAGCCCGTAGCAGGTAGCGTTCTCCATCTAGGAAGCAAGCAGGGGAAAGTACCAACGGCCTCTGGCGCTCGCCGATGGGCCCTGCTGTCAGCTCATTCCGGAACAGCGACGACGGTTTCTACTTCCTTGAGACCCAGATGTGTCGGTTCTGTCTGGAAAGGTACAAAGCAAGCTTATTCCTAAAACAGAAGAGCCGGGCTGGCCAGAAAGGAACACGGGGTTGTGCCCTGGCCAAAGCCAGTCAACAGCCAGGTTTGGGGTGCAGTCAGGTCCCCAGAAGTGTGTGTGATCACCGATGACTCGGAGGAGAGGGGGCATTCCAAGTTAAAATGCAGCAGCAGGGGGAGGGATGCTGGAACCAGGAAAGGAGTGAATCGCTTCTCATTCATACTAAGATCTGGAACAGCTAGGAGTTCTATTTAAGTCCAGATTTTACAATATGTCTTCAGCTTGTCTTCACATATCCCCCGGCTCACATCCTGGCACAAAGGACAGAATGGAGGATTGCCGAGCACAGAGACAGGTGCAAGTCGGAGTCGTCCTAACGGAAGAAAGGGAGATGTGGCCTTCAGAGGCTGCTGAGCGGGGATGCGGACGTGCCAGGGCCCCAGGAGATGTGTACCCGAACGCCGGGCTCTGCAGGCTCCCGTGTGAGCACTGAGAAGGACAGAAGTTGTCCAGACCAAGGGCCTAGTATAACGCCCCTTGATGGGGGCCGGACCTTCCAGGCTGCAGGGTGGGCAAAGCAGAGGCAGGCAGATAAGGGTTCCTGGGACTGAAGGTAGGGGGTAGGGCAAAAGATGGACCAGACAGGTCGCCCTGAGGACAGGGAGTCCCAGTGGGAATGAGTAGCGCATAGCTTGTTTTACACTGGGGGTTGACACTACATCTCCTGCCTCTGTGTGTGTGCGTGTGTGTGTGTGTGTCTGGGCTTCAATGTGCATTCCTCCTGCCTCAGCCTCCCAGAGTGCTGGGATTACCGGACAAATACCTCTTGCAGTATTTCAGCGTAGCCTACTGAGGTTAATGGATTCGTTCTTGAAATTCTGACAATTTGGAAGAAGACAGATGAAAAGATCTGCATAAACCTCTCTGCTCCAAAAGTGAAACTGAATGCATTTGGGGAAGTACACCCACCCGAATGGGGCATGAAAGATTGCTTACAATCAGTCGGTAACACTATGAATTAGAGAAATGTTTGCATTCCACACACGGAAATGGTTCTTTTTCCCTTGGCTACCAGAAGTCTGTCTCATTCTTGAAGAGACAAGCACAGAGAGTGCCGGCTGGTCCTAGGGCTCCCTCTCTGTGTGCGATGTGCAAATCAACACCCAAACATAAGGTCAGCCCAGGAGAGTGCCCAGAGAAATAAGGAAGAGGGAGGCCTGGAATGGTGCTAGACTGAGAGGATCTTTTCTAGCCTGAAAATGGAGATGATTCCCTTGTACCTCACAGAACTGAACGTGCAGCGTAAGCATTTCAAAGCCTGGAAAATGCCAGATGAGTGAAAGAGATCATTTTGGTGTTCGCAGTACTTTTTTTTAAAGAAAATGCATGAAAATCACTGGAGATGCTTCGTTAAAATCCAGGTTCCCGCTAGTCTCAAAATGTGAAGCAGAAATCTCTTTCCAGCTAAAGCCTAGGAATCTGAATTCTTCAGAATTCTGTAGGTGCTGGAGTTCAAGATTTTGATATGTGTAATGTAGATAATACTAGAAGAAAGAAAATTCGTGCTCAAAAACTCTGGCACATTTCCTGCAAAGAGGATGTTTGTTTTCAAATCTTTGCAGGTTGCTGACTTTTTCTATAGCCTTGTGAGAAAGAAATGAGGGTGCTCTGATACAGAAGACAAGGAAGACAGAGGCCTAGAAGAGGAGAGCGGATGGAGGGAAGAGAGAAGAGGTGAAAAGCAAGTCATAGTTGCTATTTGAGGGTCTCTTTAAAGAACAAAACCAAAACATGCCCTAACAGCTTTCTCAGGAAGACATTATTTGTCTTTAGATCTCTATTAAAAGACAATGATGTTTGAAATTCCAGGAAGGAAGGCGAGACTTTTCCCTTTCACCCCTACAGCTCTTGTCAGAGTGACTTTTAACTCTTTGGTTTCTTCTCCTCTGGGAAAAAGGTAAGTAGAGGGGAATCTGAGAAATTAGGACCGAAGAACACGGCTACGTTTTTTAAAATTAATTCATGGCTTTGGTACCTTGGCCAATAAATGTAAGTTCTCTTCCTTGGTGATTGGGACACTTCCAGTATCTACCTTTTGTAATCAGTAAACAACTTGAATCAACCTACTGATATTTAAATTAAACAACAGATACCTTAAAATGATATCTGAGGCATAGCACTACCTTTCTCCCCTTTGGACTAGAGATTTAATCCAGGGCCTTTACAAAGCCCGGCCCCCACACCCTTTTTTTAAATGTTTTTATTTCCAAGCAGTGTCCCCCTCAGTAGCTAAATTGTTCAAGTTATGCTGGAACTTGAGATGCCCCTGCCTCAGCTTCCCAGAATTATTTGCATTATATGCCGAGTGCATCGACACTGGGCTGCTGGCTTCTGGAAACAACTGAAGAATTTCCCTTCCTAATTCTCAAGATATCATGACTAGAACATTTGTAATTACTTTAGAGAAAGTTGCCAGATATACATCCAAGGATTACTTAATACTTAAGTTTATGTTTCTTGCCTCCAGTCAAACCAATGAAACATGAACAGTCTTGATCACGTCTGTAGTTTAGAAACACAGAATATTTATCTTCTGTTGATTCTTAAACAGACTCTCACCACTCCCAAATCTGACGGGATTAAGGTTCACATTGAATTTATGGAGTATAGTGAGCTCATACAAAGAGATGACTGAAAAGACACAGTGCATGTTCAAAATATCAAAATCTTATTATAGTAAAAGACACATTTTCAAGAATGAGATAAGTGTGTTTGAAGCAAGAGAGAATAGTGTATTTTGAGAGAGATTAATGGCAATGTGTCTTTTATTGAAGTAAACTTTTTTAATGAGAGCGTTCACTATATTCTTGGATCACCTTGCATTGATCAGACACTTATGACAATTTCTATCAAATAAAAGCACGAGAGAGTGCCATCATCTCCCACCTTACCTACTGGTCTGCCATTGTGTAACTTCTGACTCTTTCTCAGAGTCAAAATGGCATGAAGGGCAAAAGTTTTGAATTGATTCAAGATATTGAGGCAGCCATGACAGTAGCTAAAGATAGTCACAAAAGACAACTTCCAAAACTGCTTCAGAGAGTGGCAGCAAAAGAGGATAAGTGTGTTTAAAGAAAGGAGAAATACTCTGAGGAGGATCAATGCCAGTGTGTCTTGTCTGTAATTGTGTTTTAATGTAAACCTTAACAAAAATTTTGAATCGTACCTCCTCTCCCCATCCTGTCTGTCGGTTACCAAGGAAAATGCAACACACCTTTATAATTCTTGCCATTATAGTTTGTAGAAATATAATCATTTTTTGGGGGGGTCTTATTTTAACCACCCATTATCTGTACCTTCTGGACAAAATAGTCAACCTTTCTAAACCACAGCTGCAAAATAAATCCACAATAAACATCCTGGCAGAACCTACCTAACGGGGCTTTTGTAACACTCAGTATGTGACAATACCGTAAACTATGAGAGTGAGCACACTGCCATCAAGCAATCCCTTTAAATGAAATCCCTTCTCTGAAACAGAGACTTCCCAAAAAAAGGCCAACCATATTTTGTGATTCAGACACACCATCATTCACTCCCAGACATAATATATTTAATGAAGGCTAAAAAAACCTGCTTGAAATAAATGATTAACCTTGACATTGTAATGACAAACAGAATTCTCATTAGTGGGATATTGTCAATGTCCTTGACTGCTGGAAGCCCCACGAAGTCAATACATCATCCTGTTTAGACATCAGGCCCCTGACTCAAAGCTTGAGGACCAAGAGCTCCCTGGGCTCTGTCATTGTAGGCCTTGGGAGTAGAGGAAGAACTTTGTCCCACGAGTTTGGTTTTTTTTTTTTATTTTTATTTTCCCCCCCTATACAGAGCTGTGCTTCCATTTGCTTTTCTCTGCCAGATTATCAGTTAAAATCAGCTGGCAAATGCAAGATAAACTATTACCTTCTAATAATTGGCAAGTTCCTTTCCACTATGAATTCATTCTTAGTGCTTTGTACAATTGAATTACTACAAGTTATATATCTGCTTTTCATCATCTCTTGTCTCTCAAAAACAAGAGAGCAAATTTAATTTGCACTTGTAACGCAGGTGAAAGATGACAGTTTTTATCCTGATTGCCCTAAAGAAAAAAATTGCAATGTTTTGAAAATGTTTGGGACCAATGCTAAATGTTCTGCACACATCTGAGTGCGCTACAATTATTGACACATTAAACTCTTAAAACAACCCTATAAGGTAGGATCTACCATATTTTCATTTGAAAATGAAGCATATAGAACACAGAGGGGTTCATTTTCTTCACCTGGGCACCTGCCTCAGCAGTGGAAGAACACAGATTCGAATCCATGCCAAAAAAAAATATAACATCATCATGGGTAAGTATAATTAGATAACAAAATTGATAAAATAAGCATGGAATTACTGCTTATGTTTATATTGCTCTTGACTCTTTAAAACCAATCATTCCATGTATTATCTCACCAGGACTCACCAAATTTGTGATGGAAGCTAAGGAAATAACAGTATCCAATGACACAAACTAAGATTTAGTGATCTTCGAACATCATGCAATCAATGAATCTGTAGGTTAAATTCAGGTCTTCTCACCTCAGTATCTCTACTGCTCTGAGGTCACATAGAGGTAGAACAAACGGAAATGCCCTTTCATTCACTGACCTCTATGAGGTTATATGAATGACCTTGAAGGGGTCATTCTGTGCTGAAGAGGAAGGAATACAAATGTCTCAAATTCTCTTCCACTACAGCTTCTCTCTCTCTCTCTCTCTCTCTCTCTCTCTCTCTCTCTCTCTCTCTCTCTCTCTCTCTGGGTCAGGGAGCTACAGTGATGTTTTTTTCATTCTTGTCTGTAAGAGGTTTTCTTCTAGTAATTCAAGCTTAGTTTTATAAGACAACTATAGTGAAATTAAATCAAAAAGAAGCTTAGAAGGAGATGACTTTACATTTTCTTTATTCCCATTCCTTAAAAAAAAAAAAAACACTAACACTAATGAGCACTGGTTTTACATACGACTTTGGGGATGGCTGGCACTTGGTGACTTTCCTTCCTAGATGGATTAAAAGTGTAAGAAAGGCTGTGGCAACAGACCGTTTCTCACTGTAGTGGGCCCTTACCTTCACTCTAACACAAACCCTGTGGTGCCCTTTCTCACTAGAACAGAAATACGGCTGGGAGGCTTCCACTTTGGGAATCTAGTTTTATATTAGTGGCTCCAAAGCCAACTAGAATTTTTACGGGATGTTTTCATTTACTCCCCTGGAATTACTGAGTGTTTTCTTTTTCACTTCTCCAGGATTCTGAAAGGAAGTTACCTATTGGATTTGGATAAAAAGTCTTATGTATTTGGATGTTAAGGATTGACTATAGAACCAGGTGCTGCCTAGTCTAGAGGGGTAAACTACGGGTGTGTGGTAGATTATAGGTTTGTGGTAGAAGACAGGCATGTGGCAGATTATAGGTTACAGGCATTAGGGACTTAAACCTGGAAGGGGCAGAACAGTGAGGCTGGACCTAGCAGGAGCAAATTACTAAGACAAGACCTGGAAGGATATAAGCTACTTCCTCCCTACCTTCCGGGACTTAGCTTCCTGTTTATTATGCCCTCTAGTGCTGCCTCCACATCTGCTTCCACTACGTGCTTCTGAACCTATGAGGTAAAATGAACTTCTCCTCCCCTAATGTGTACAGATTGGGTATTTTGTGGCATCAGTGAAAGGATAATTACAGGCATTCCCCAAATATTTTCAATTTAATTTTTATTTTCTTTCCCAGCCTACCAAGGCTAACTTAGTGCTACTTAGAAGTGCTGTACCACATTCACCCAACGGTCCATCCACGCCTTCATTCATCCCCTTACTCATATTTTCTTCATTTCAAAACAAGTGTTTTCCACAGGAATGTGGCTAGATTTCCCTGCTTTGATTGCTTTCATATTCTTAACCCTCAAATAGTGCATTTATTCCTAACTCAATAAATACATGAATAAATGAATTAACCCACTAATGCAATGGCTTGTGACGTAGAATCACGTGCTCCAGATCCTGGATTCAATTCACAGCACTTAAAAAAGAAAAAACTCACCCATCACCCTCCTACCTGTTTAAGTCAAATGGATGCATAAGAATTGAATATTTGCTCCTCTCATCAAGAAACAAATTTGGCTAACTCAAAAGTAGCCTTCACACTCCCGAGTAGATTTCGTTGTTGCTCCTGCTATTCGCTTTATCAACAACCCTAAATTTTTCCATGTAAATTTAACCTATTTGTTAGAATCCGGTAGCTTGAGAGTGTGTATGTACCTAGATTTTTACTCTGACAACACACATCCTCATATCTAGTCTTATATTTTTAGTTCTTATCTCTTTCCCTCTCCTCCTCCACCTCCCATTCTCTGCCCCCCTCCTCCATCCTCTCCCTCTTCCTCTTTCCCTTTCTTACACCAACTCTCCCAGTGCTTCACACAGAGGAAAGGGAACCCAGTAAGGAGACAGAGAGACACAGATAACAGATTAAATGAGTAGCTAATTTTTAAAGCCTCAGAATATAGCTAAAATGACCTTACAGTGGTTTGAGAGTCCTAACATTCCTACTGTCACCCGTTTTTACTGAGCTGCTTTCTCCACGGGCCATTCCTGGTTGCTCTCATTTCTAATTTTAGATTCCAAATTTTCAGGGAGTGGATCTTGTTGAAATAGCAATCTCTTACAGCACCCGGCGCATGACTGACACTCAAAATAAGAAACATAATACATGCATATTTCTGTATTCTCTTGCACATAGTACTGAACACTGTGGAAACAGCAATCAGCGAGAGATCCTCCTGATCCCGGGCTTACCAGTATTTGATAGCAAGCAAAATATCATTGTAAATAATTGACATATACAAGAGAATTAAGAAAAACTCAGGGAATCAAATGATAGTTCAGACAATGTGAACAATCAGGTCACTTCTCATCCTAAAGTTTTAGTATTCGCTGAAACTAAAAATAACATAGAAAGAGTATGTGAATTAAATAATTTATCTTTGAATAAAACTACTTAGCCGACCTGAGCCTACGTTTATGCATCCATGAAATGACAAATATGTCCAAGCCATATTAGTGAAAATAATATATAGAAAACATAGCCCTCACTTTTGAAATAAGGAAAACTATAAATAAGAAGATGAAAGCGAGAGTGGATGGATAACTGGATAGATGTAGTATAGCATTTCTAAGTAGCTCTAATTTAATTTTGTTAGTGTCTTAGCTACTTTTTTGTTGCTGTGACTCAATACCTGACACCCACAAATTTAGGGGAGGAAAGGTTTATTTTAGCTCACAGTTTCAGAAGGTCACAGTCCACTCAGGGGCGGCCGGCAGCCATGGAAGTACATGGCAGATGCGGAGGTGCAGAGTATGCACAGTATATGCACAGTAATAAGCTAGGGAAGGTGAGTGAGCTCTCTACAAGTAAGCTAGATTATTGCCTGGTTGGTTACAGACACTAGGAGTGCAGAGATGGACAGGAAGTATAATTCATTTTCTTTTTTTAGATGTTTCCCTTCTTTGTCCTAAAAAAAAGCCAACATAAGGAAAAAGCTAGTCTTTAAAAGATAAGTAATGAGAAGCATGTATTATTTCATAAGGACAAAAGTTAAGGAAAGAAAGTTGACTTCAAGATAAGTGGAACTCATTACAAAAACTGTCTATGATTTCTTTGTAAGATTAGGCATAGAATTTGACCTATAATTTTTTCCTATAAAGAATTTTACAGTATGTAAGACAGTGTATGGTATGATATTTTTGGACATCACAGATGCTTTGTAAAAGTGCGCTGATTTAACTTGGACTTAAAAATAATAAACGTTTGAGATGAGCAAGAATAATCCCAAGTTCACTGTAAACAAAACCTTAGCTCGACTTTTATTAATAGTGGCACCACGTTTAATTTCTAATAGCTTCTTTTAGGCAGTGACTTTAATATTTCTTCCAGAGTCTGATAAATCTGGTGGAAGACAGAACACCTTCCTCTGGGGAGTGCTTTCCTTATCCTCTTTGTATATCTAGTTTGGGTGCAGATGACTATTGTCCGGTATGCTGTGCCGATGAACCCTAGGCCAAGCCCACACCACTGCAGAGACAGAATTAAAAGGCTGTTTTTCATAGGAGTAAAAGTTCAAGGTTTCAGAAATTGGATTGAAAAAGAGGCCTGAGCCCAAGAAGGAGCACTCAAAGCTCAAAGAAAATGGCGTGTCTTGCTTTCTGGTGCCTGGACATTCAGAGATTCGTCTAGGCTCACAGTTGTTCTGACTGTCAAGGGAGCAACATCTACAAACAGAACTAGGGGAGAAAGTGTGTGGCAGAACAATCTCTTAGTGGACCCCGAGAAGCTGTGGACTCCACAGAGCGAACCATATTCAGTTATCTAGACAAATCAGTTCCTAACTACTCTCCACACAGTAATTCCCTTTGTTACACACTGGGTATCCTGGTCTTCAATAAAGTCTTATACTAAACTCCAGTCAAGGAGTCGATGGGTTTTCCTCGCGAGTCCTTACGTAACTTCACGCAAATCTTATACTTCCTATTTTGAAACTCTTGCAAATGTCAAAAAATTTTAAAAGTCTGTGTTCAACATAGAAATTAAAAGCATTAGAGGCTTTTCCCTAGCATAGAATACATAATAGAAGGGAAACTGAGATGTATTAGGCATCTGTACACATCAGGTTCCTGGCTGAGTTCCAAATTCTTGATTGTTTTTATCAAATGGTTACAAGATTCTATCTCATCCATGTGTTACAACAAAAGGATTAAAGATGAGAAAGATTGAAAACTTGAAGAATTGATCATCTGAAAAAAATGGTCAAGGTCAGGTTTAAAATCTCTTTTTGCTCATCCAGGCCAAATTATGCCGCTTTTCACGTCCCCTTTTTGAGGAGAAATGTACAATATGAAGTTACGTTACTCAAGTGTTAAAAATAAGTTAAAGCCACTCAAAATCTATGTCAGAGGCAGCCCTGCTATGTGTTTCTGTGCTTTCAATAAATAGTCCCAGAGACGGAGAAATCGAGGAAAGTGGTGGTGAGCTTCAAGTGTCTGAAGAGTTCATATTTTTTTTTTTCAAAAAAGTATTCTACATGGCCACAGGCAAATGTAGACTCATTAAGGCAGCTTTATAATTGGAGGGACAGACCAACCACTCAAAGGACACACTATTTTGCAACACGAGGTAGCAAACTGCCCATCAACAGGGACCTTCAAGTCAAAAAAAAAAAAAAAAAAAAAGGCGGGGGGAGCAAAAATACCATGGGAGGAGGGTTCCATAAGCTCAGATGGACATGTCATATGTCATACCATTATTTCAGTCAGCATTGCTGGCAGCGAAAAATGAACCAAAATTATCATCATTCTGCAGTAAAGGCAATTCCTGGGAAAACTCTTCCTCCTCCCCCTCTTCCTCCTCCTCCTTCTCCTCCTGCTCCTTCTTTTCCTTCTTCTTCTTCTCTCTGGGACAGGGTCTTGCTCTATGGTCCAGGCTGGTACTGAACTCACTATGGAGCTCAGGCCAGCTTTGGACTTAAGGCAATCCTCCCGTTTCAGCTTCCCAAGTGCTGGGAACCACATCTGGCTTATGTGGTGCTGGGGAGTTGAACTCGAGTACCTAGTGTTTGCTTTAACCACTGAGGCATTCCTTCAGCCCCATGTTCTTCTTTTTAAAGAAAGTAAAATGTAGAAATCAATGAAGATGAAAGAACACAAAAGCTGACGGCTAGGGAGAAATGACAATAGAACGGGACACTCAAGGAGATAGTCCAGGGAAACACATCAGGACTCTAACATGGCAAAGAAATCCCCAGGCTAAGCACTTCTTCTATGTGGCATCAAGAGTGTAGCAAAAGCATTAAATCAGATGCTTCCTAGGAATAGCGAGAGGATAGTGTTCCTTTGAGCTATGGCATTGGACAGCAAAGGAATGCTAAAGTGTAAGTAAGCAAAGCTCATCGAGAAGGCCGTAACTCACAGAGGGTGCCATGGAACATTGACTGCTCCAAATTCCAAACTCCTTTGTAGGAGAGATCTCGCCTGATGGTAAGAGACCTCAGAGTCACCAAAGGCTGATAAGCTTGAAGGTGAATACAAAACCAAAGAAAAATGGTTCAGGAGAGGAGTGGTTTCAGGAGCTCCTGCGTGTCAAATCATCGACAGATAAGAGTGCTAACCTCCAAAATAACAAAACTTTGGCCTGAGATTGAGGCCGTCTGCCACTAGATCCACCATTTCTACTTCCAATAGTCTCAGAGAATTTGCAAGAGTCAGATGTTTCCTCTCTATATACATCTACGTGCACATATAGTCAGCATTTTAATTTACTTATTTTTATTTTAGTTTCTAGGCAGAAAATAGAGAATCACCATAATCACAATTCTGGATAACTCAAAACCAATCTGAGGTGATTTGAAAAGCAACTGTTCTATTTCTTGCTTGACATTTTTTGTTTGTTTTCTACAGCATAGACACTGTATCATCTTCATCCTTGGAGAGTAAGATCTTCCTAGTAGCAAGAAAACCATGAGACAACACAACAGTCATTAAACCTCCATCTGTCAGTGCACTCGTCTATAAAGCGAAAACTTTTTCAAATAAATGATGTTTTAAGTTCCATTATTTTTGGAAAGGTCCTGGCACCAGGAGCCACATTTGCCTTCAGCAATTCCAAGGAACAAGGAAAAGTGTGTGTACTCTAAATTGCCATAATATTTTCAATCTGATTGCTTACTTGAAAGAGAAAGGGCATCAGTCGCTGTAGCAAAGACTGTCAGGAGAATAAATGACTCTAATCTTAATGAAACCCTATGAAGCTGCTAAATTCTCAGAAATTTCATTCAAGCTGGGTCCCTCTACCTCTGAGGAAGTGGTGCTGGTGGCGGTAGAAGATGAAGAAGGAATAATAAAGCGGTTAGTTCACCGTGCAGAAGGAGCGAAACAGGAAAGCGGCTCCCGTTTCACTTGGACATGAAAGATTTTTGTTTTGGAATTTTTCTTTGTTCATTATTTCCTGCGTATATTTTGTATAAATCAGCAAATCTTAGATAACCAAGGATGAGGTTTTGTAATAATTCAAATAAAAGAATCCTACAATGGACAGAGAGACTGCACACCAATGGAATAATTCTTGATTTGAGCTGAATTTATTCTGATGCTTTGCTTCTATTATGGAAATTTGGACACTTCTTTATTTTCCCGGCCCTCTGCAAGTCCATTTTTCTTCTAAAAATGACTTTAATGAGAAGGTTGTTAAGTTCTCTTCCCACCCTGAAATCCCAGGACTCCACCTATGATGCTCATCAGTATCATACTATTGGGCTAGAGGAATAGTTAAGCGGTTAAAGCACTTGCCTAGAAAGCCCAAGGCCCTGAGTTCAATTCCCCTACATCACATAAATGATCTTGTAATCCTAACAGGAGAGTTGCCATAATTTTGAGGCCAGCCTGGGGTCCATAGTGAAATCAGGACCAGCCTGGACTACACAGTGAGACTGTACCTTAAAAAAAAAAAAAATCCACTATTTATACAAGACAAAGAAGGATGTATGCCTTTTCTATTTCTTGAGTAACTTCAGAGTAATTAACTCAAGTGCAGAAATTGAGTGATTGTCCCATGGCCATTGGCTAGATGCCCTTAGTCTCCAGAAGATAGTTATGTTACCACAAATCACTTCTTTGTAATTCTGGATAAAAGAAAGAATAACTAAAGCAAAACTTTTTGAGAGCATATTATTTGCCAGGAACTAGTGTAAACACTTTATTTAACTTTATTTAAATAAACTGATTTAACTTTATTTAAATTAACTGAAAATGAAACGAATATTTTCATCCACCAGTAAACAGAGAGGAAAAAAGTATCTCCGCTAAGGTTACACAATGGGGAGAGGGCAAATGGTTAAGATTAGAACTCGGGGTTCTAGGCTAATCTGTCTCTGTTAGATCAGTTACCTCCCAGTTACTTGGTAATGAGGTCCTGTTGATGACAGCTTTTGTGGAGGTTTTTTTGTTTTGTTTTGTTTTCTCTTGTTTTGTTTTTTCTGTACAAAATAAAAAATGTTGAGCTTGTCAGGGAAGCCTCATATGAAGAATTCTGTGAACTCAGAGAAATGGAAAACAAGAGAGCATGCTTTCTTCCTTCGAAATACCTGGCAAGCCTCGCTACTTAGAGTCCCATGGGTTCATAATCTCAACTGAGCCCTGGAATAGTCCAGCATCCCCCTTCTGCTTTCTGGAACCTGGAGGCAGGACTTACCCCACCTCGGAAGCACTGTGGGATCGGACCTCAATATGTGTCCTTTTCATTTCCATCTCTGCCAGAGGCCCCCTCTTGCACACTCAGTGTAATTACAGTGTGCACGGCTACCGGATTCGCCTCAAGCCGGAAAAATGTGCATGAGGCTTAAAGAAAAAGTTGTACTGGCTAGGCCTGAAATGCCAGCTGTGGTTTTCTCTTTGCAGAGTATTCACTCTTCGGGAGCCAAGGCACAGGTCTGTACCTAGAAGCGCACCTTCACTCAGTGTCAGCTCACTGGAGCTCTTGGGTCTTACGTTTTAATGCATAGCTGCTGCTGTAGCTCCTTGAGACAGCCCCGAGAGCATTCCATGTAACCTTCTGTTCCCGTCAGGTCATATGGAAATCGAATGTAGTAGATTTTCATGGCAAAGCCTCAGATAAAGAATCACCAAACACAAGCACTGGGTGGAAAGAGCCACTAGAATTATCCAGGCCGAAGTCTGCATGTTGAAGATTGTGAAAGTGAAAACTGGAAAGGACATACAGCGTTCTATCTCTAAGTCCTTGGGGCCTTAAAGAACACTCTTTTGTCTTCCTGATTCTCACACTAAGGATCTTTCCAGGAGAAGCCTTAAGTTCCCCAAAATGCGTTCCCCATCCTTAACCATTTAAATTTAACCTTCCAAGTAAGACTAAATCCATTATAAAATCTTACAAAGGACTCTAAGTGATTCCTTAAAAATGCCCCCAATTAGCAGTTCAGGTGGGCATTTCTTTAGTGTCCACTGCCACCCAATCCTGTTGGTTCAACGTCCATATCTAAATAAAATAGGATTTTTTTTAAAGAACAATAGGAGATGCCAGATGGTTCAGGCTTTTAATCCCAGCACTCGAGGAGACTGAGGCAGGAGGGTTGCAAGCTGAAACTCAGCCTGGTGACTGAGTGACTTAGTGAGACCTTATCTACCTCAAAATCAATTTAAAAATATATGTCTTTCATTAGTTTATTATAACGGATAGAAGAATCACCGTTAGCTTTGTAGCCATAAAAAAAAATGCCAAAATGTAGAATTGCTTGTGATGCTAACGTGAACTAAGCACCAGGTTCTTGCAGAATACCAGGTGCAACATGACAAGAACACACAGGTGCTGAAATTGAGCGGCAACCTCGCCCAGGATCTTCCCACCAGGTAAGCTCAAGATAAGCACTGATTGTCATGTATGTATTACATGCCGTAGCATCTGCCCATCACATAAATAATTTTCTCAATTAGTTCATTCCTTGTACTTCACTGTCTTCAAAGATTCAATTAAGCACAAAACTTGCAACTCGTTGCAGGAGGATTCATTAGCCTGCAAGTTTCTTTGCAAACAGCTATCGCCTAGGGGAAGTTGAGGGAAGAAATAAACTTGCCTTTGACTTGAACATGCGTAATTTGACTCCTGCTGGCGAGGAACCTTGTCTGCTCTCGACAACAACAAACTTCCTGTGTTCATAACGTACTAAATTATTTATAATCAATTAAATTTATTCTGAATAAGATGTGACAATAGACCACATTTCTTTCATCCCTCTGTCAGTCTCCTTTCTTTCTCATAAGTTGTATAGATATATGTGTATACATGTACACTATACATATGAAAATAAATATATATATTTATTTATTTATAAGTATATATATTTATATATGTTTCTTTATTTCTTATCTGCATGTTGGTTACATGTGTAACATTTATATGTAGATATATGTATACATTTCTATGAATACAGATAAATAATGTATTTATATGCTTATGTATGTGTCTTGGTTACTTTACCGTTGCTGGCCACCACACTGGATGTAGACAACTTAAAAGAGGAAAGATTTATTTTAGCTCACAGCTTTAGATGGTCTCAGCCTATTCATGGACGGCTAGCAGCGGTGGAGGCCCAGCAGGTAAAAATGCTATCCGTAGTATGGCCGACAGGAAGCCAAGTGGACAAGGAAGGGGAGAGCTAGCATACATCCTTCCGGGTCATGTCCTAGTGCCCCACCCCTTCGGGGTCAAGCCCTGGCTTCCCACCCCTTCTCACCAGGCCCCGACTCTTAGCAGTGCATGATTCTATAGGTATTCCACAGCACCAAATCCATGAGGTTTTGGGGAATCATCCCAGATTCAAACCACAGCAATACGCAGACGGTCTAAAATACAATGAATGTTTAAATGAAAAGAATTTATTACAGTAAAAGACACATCGCCTTTGATCAAAAGTATCCTGCTTTGCTTCAGACACACTTGGCCCAGTATTCTTGCCACTTTCTGAAGCAGTTTAATACTTTCCTCACTCAGTCCTGACCACCTCCATGTTCTGAATCCAATCAAAATGCTTGCAATTAGTGGTAGTTTTGTCTTTGGGGGGATGCCAGATGTCACATGGTGCCAGATCCAGTGAACAAGGAGCATGAAAACACACTCTCGTGCTTGCCGGAGCCTGCCTTTCTGCACGACACTCCGTGGCAACTCTTGCCTTTGCTTTAATCACGCCTTTTAAAGGCACTCACGAAAGAGGATTCCCAGAACTGCTTCGGTGAGTAGCCAAGACAGCAGGACAAGCACGTATGTGTGTGTGTTCACAGCGAGAGAGAGTATTTTGAGGGGATGAACAGCAATGTGTCTTTCACGCTAATACATTTTTAAAATTTGAACATTTGAACATGCCACATATTTTGACTACTTTGTATTTATATATTTTTACATAAACCAAAGCATTGACTTTCCCTTCCTTTGACATCCATTCTCCCCTCTCCTAGTTACTGAGCTTTTACTATATGCCAACAGATTACCATATGAAAGACAGAGAAGTACAACATAATTTTTCCCTTCAGAGCACGTCTGTGTCATGCATGAACCTGGCCTCGTGTGACCACAGTCAGAATGAAGCACATGCAGATGAGAGGGGTACTAGGACATGCAGGACAGAGGCCACTCTTGTCAAATGCAGGGACCTTCTCAGTTTCACTGGGGTGACGTGAGAACTGCCCACTCAGACAGGGGGGTGTCATGAGACTTGTTCACTGCTGTATCTGACGTGTCAAGCTCATTATTAATATACCTACAATGATCAAGCAAAACAATAAATGAATGTATAGGAGGAGTGGCATGGAAACTAAGAATTTAGCCCTGCTCTCACTGTGTGGTAAGCCCCGGAGCCTTTCTCCCCCTCTCTGGGACCCTCAGTGTCCTCACCCACGATAGGAAAGAGAGGATTTTCACCCAACTCTGTGGCCTGGTTTGGCTCTGATGGTCTATGGGACCCGGGAGATCCCCAGAATGGGAACCGCAGACATCGCTCCCATCAGTTCTCACGCTTCGCCTAGCAGAGGCCTGGGTGGACGTGGTAGAGTGATAAACCCTGTAGCATCTTCTGAGGGAAAAATTCAACATCCTTTTTCTGGCTCAACTAGAAATGAACAAATAAAGGTATAAAGAAAGAAAAGACAGGACGCAGCATAAGAACGATGCATTATGTTTGATGTTAGTTTGGAAAATACATCGAACTTCAAATCTGAAAATCTATGCAGACGTTCAGAAGTTTCTCTTTACCCCAGACAGTACCCCACTTCACAAGGTAGCGATTCGGTATATACAGTAATATTCTTTGTTAGCTCCACAAATTGCCTGTGAATTGTAGGAAATAAAAAACATAGTACAGAAGAAACAGGGTGACACCCGGTAACTATATTAAGAGCTAGAAAAACAGTACAGCATGTGATTTTAGCCTCAGCTGGGTCTGGAAGAGATACTTAAGCAAGAAGGATCAAGACTTTAACCAGATATCTCAAGCGCAGAAGAATGTTTGACCCATAACAGAACTCTGATTGTAATTTTTAATTCTTTAAGCAGCTCCGGAACCTCAGGTAAATTATGAATTTGCTATTCCTTACTTATCGCTGAAATGGGCATAAAATACTAAAATACGATTGCTTGGGGAAAGAAGACATAAACTATATTAAAATAAGGACAACCTGGTTCGTACCACGTAAAATGTGATGAAGAAGCGAGAACTGTTGTCATAATGATGTCATTGCTCCGCGGGAGCGTTTAATTACTTCTGCAGAAAGCAGTAAGAGAAGACAGAAGCAGAGCACTATTGCATGATGTGCATAGTGGTGCCTACTGAGTCCAGGTTCTTAGTAAACGTACAAGCACATTTTAAGGAGCATGGAAACTCCAATCTGCAACTTCTGTATGGATGAAAAAAAATAATACAAGGTTATCAGACAATCTGGAGTTAGTTCTAATCAATAAGATGGACATGGATTTTTCATCTGGAAAATAAATAAATATCGGTAGAATGGTTCTCCTATGTTTAATTTAGCACCTAGTGGTATGGGTTTGTGGAAGGAGGTAGAATGCAAAACAGGGGGATAACTCCGTGGTTAGAACACTTGCCAAGCATCCATAAGGCCCTGCATTCAATCTGCCAGGATCACAATTTTTAAAAATACATATATGTATATACATACATACATATATGTGTATATATGTATGTATATATATGCATATATATATATATATATGTTACACTTACACGCACACACATACATATATGCATGCCTGGCGTGGTGGTGCACTCCTGTAATTCTAGTATTTGGGGGATTGAGGCAGGAGGGTTGCTGTGGGTTTGAAGCCAGCCTGGGCTACATATGGAATTCAGGATCAACCTGGACTACAGAGCCTCAAAAAAAAGAAAAAAGGATAAAGCAAAACAATCTTCAAGAGAATACACCGAGCAGCTCTTGAAGTCTGTTCACTGGTACAGTTCTGACAGAGCCCAGGTGCAACAAGCCCTCTGCTGCAGGGAGGGAGTAGAGCCCTTCTCTGTTATTCCCAAGAAGGAGAGGGACAGCCCACTTACTGCAGCTGCCTGCAGAGAAGCAGATATGGGGGACATGGCCTCTTCTCATGCCTGCTGGCATCTGAAAAAATACCCTCTTGATTTCCTGTTCCTTAGCTCAGAGTGCAAACAGCACACCCAGGTAGCCAGACCAAGAGAGATTCTCAGAATGTGCTTTTCCAATCAAAACCAAAAGGATGTAGACACTGTAGAAAGTTGAGTCAGGTTGAGTCAGGAAGAAACTTTTGTTATTCAAGCCCCCCAGTGTCCTTCCCAACTGCAGCACCTCTGCCAAGCAGCCTCAGAGGGAGCTCCCTCCCACTTCTGAATGGTTCTGGTACTTTTTCACTTTGTCACAGCAAAGACCAACTGTGCCCCACATTGCATTACATTGTTTTGTTGTGGTGGTTTTGGTTTGTTTGTTTGTTTGTTTGTTTGTTTGTTTGTTTGTTTGTTTCTTTTTTGAGGCAGGGTGTTGCTTTGCAGTTCAGGCTGGTCCCAAACTCAATACATACTCCAGGCTGACCTTGAACTCATGGCAATCCTCCTGCGTCAGCCTCCCAAGTGCTAGGATTATAGGCGTGTGCCACCATGCCCAGATTATATGGTGCTGGGGAATCAAACTCAGAGCTTGTTAGGGAAGAGCTATTCCTGCAGCCCCTATGTTGATTTGTGTCTAGACTGAGACATCCCTGCTTCTCTAGAAGACTGGGACTTCCTCAAAGGCAAGAACCCTAACCTTCTCGATCTAAGCAGGGAAGAAAGGAGGGAAGAAGAAAAAGTTTACATGTATGGAAATAACAGAAAACAACCACTCTTTGATGGTGCTTTCTATACTTTTGGATTGCCTAGCAAATAATTCAGAGAGTTTCATTTCAAAATCACAAAATAATCAGAATGTCAGATTTTAAAAAAGAAAAGAAAAGCATCATTCCCTGCACAGTTACCGACTTATTAAGGGTCCAAAGCCTAATAGTAAACTCTCTCTTATGGTCTCCTAATGGAGCAGTGCCTGCGAAAATGGTAAGAGGAAATGTAAATTTTAAAACAGTGAACCATGAATATTAGTACATTTTATAGATTCTCAGAGAGAGTGAGAAAAGACGTGAGAAATCAATAATTTCAGCACCTAACCTTTCGATTGAGAATCTGATGTTGTTCCCTTAAATATTTCGTAAAATTTGAAATTTCATCGAGTGTCCACACGCGGTTCTTTGGTCTGAAACGAACTCTTCGGTGTTTGACCCAAGTCAAAAGGCACATCCTCCTTGGAATACACTTTGATATCCTTGGCCAGATTATTTACAACATTTCCAGCCCCCAGGACCGTCTTAAATAACTTAGTTTAGACATTGATAGATGTTGATTTTCCCAACTGGAGCTCAGATTCTTCAGAGCAGGGACTATGTTTATCCTTCCCACCCCACACCTGGCCCAACGGTGACAAAAGGGGGTGGTTACTATAAATTAGTAGTGACATAAAACTGAACTCTCCAAGTTCACCAGAAGAGACAGGGGAATTGGCTTGTGCCTGGTCCACTTTTTCACAAAGCCTAAGACATCTTACTCTTGAGTGTTACAGCCCACACTGGTTAAGCTTTTTACACCGAAAAGTTCATCAACAACTTCCTAAAGACAGGCTTGTGAAGGGAAGCTAAAAAAAAAATAGTTGGCCAGATTTCAATAGAAGGGAAAAGCTGTTCCTCTATAGTATAGAATTTTTGAAAGAGAAATGGGCTGACACGAAGCTGCTTTCTTTTTCTTTTTCTTTTTCACTCTTCCTTTTGTTAATCATGAATTCCTCCTCTTCCTATATTGATAGCGATGATATACCCATAGTCCTATCTAAAGAACACTAAGTTCTTTACTTTCTGAATCCTGCCCTAACTCTCTAGAAGCAAAGACCTGGTGTCCTTCAATAAGGATGACTAAAAAATAAGAAAGAAGAAAGCTTATTGTACATTGATACTTGTGGATTAAAAAATAGAACAAAGCTAAATTTATGTTACTTTTGGTAAGAGCTGGCCTATACATTGGTGTACATTGATCTTGAAAAATGAGCTAATGTATACAATGTATATTTGATTTCAAAGTCTATCTGGTAATGCTTTTCTGAAAAAAATACTGCTTGTGCATCATGTCATAAAATACTATCGAGGAAAACATATGATTAAAGATACTTAAGATATTGTTTGTAACAAAGAAATAAACCTACGTACAGGTATTCCAGACACCTCCTTCAAGGTCACAAAATTGCTATCTCTACTATTATCTGCTATTATTCTATTTTAATGAAACAGAAAATATAATTTTAAGAAAAGCTCTTGTGTTTGTTTGTTTGCTTATTTATTTATTTATTGAGACAGGGTTTCACTCTGTAGCCCAGGATGATCCTGAAGTCATTATGGAGCCCTAGCTGCCCTTGGACTCACGGCAATTATCCTGTCTCAGCCTCTTGAGTGCTGGGATTACAGGTGTGCACCACCACACCCGGATTATGTGGTGCTGGAGAATTGTACTCAGTGCTTGACTTAGTGCTTGCTAGGCAAGTGCTTTCACTGCTGAGCCACAGCCCTGAAAAGCTCATTTTAGAGATATTATTATTACTTTAAGAAATAAATCTTTCCTTTGCATATCCACGCTTAATGGCAGTATATTCACACTAGCCACGGGGTTGAAGTACTCCAGATATTCACTGACAGGTAAATGGGTAAAGCATGGTTCATATGTATGACAGAATATGATTCAGCCTTAAAAATGAAAGGAACCCATGCCACAACATGCCTGAATCTAGACAACATCACGTTATGAGAAATAGCTCAGTCACTAAAAGACAAGCACTAAATTATTCCTTTTGGGTGAGATACCCAAGGTTTTTAATCCAGAGAGATAGAAAATAAGAAGGTGGCTTCTAGGAGCTGGGGGTCACCCACGGGTTAGAGTCTCACTTCTGCAAGATTAAGAAAATCTTGGAGACCGCTGCCGAGTGATGAACACAACCCTAGTTCAGGGCCCATCAAACGATGCTAAAAAGGCAGAACTCCTGTGCTTTTATCAACAATTAAAAAAGTGAACTCGACTTTCCCTGTAACAGAATGCCTACAGACTTCAGCCCCACCCTGGCCATTCAGTTGCTCACTACCAACTCACAATAATTATTCTATTCTACGAGGTGTGCATCTTTACTGATGTCAGAAGCAAGTTGGCTAGAAAGTATCAGACTGATTTTTTTGAGCCCTGTGATATGAAAAGTTATGTGGTTTTTTGTTTGTTTCTGGGGTAAAAGGGGGAAGAAAGAGATTGTGTCACCAATGACTGTATTTTCATAGAAAGTATTAACAAAAGGCTGGCGCCGGAGGGGCTCTACTGAGCAGCAGCAAAGCAGGACTCTAGGTCTGTCCGTACAGAACCAAGGAACCTGCTTTGGCCCTAACCCTGTATATTGGGGACACATTCATTACCTGAACTTCTGAAAGCTTGAATTTTTTTTTCAAATGGTGGGGATTGTGCCAAGACCACTTCTAAAAATCACTGAACAATTCTCTTTTCCAGGGAACACGTAATGCCTCATGGCATCCCCATTCGCAGCAGAGTCAAACCACTTCCCCCAAGTACCAGATATGATTTTTTGAAGAAATCTTATAAGCCAAAAAAAAAAAAAAATGAAGGAGCTGATGGTGACAGGAGCTATCTTGAGAACTCAACACAAAAGGGGCCTGAACCGAGAAATTACTTGGATCGCTGGAACAAAGGCAAAAAGCTGCCTGTACCACCCACAGTGAATCTTAGAGATAAGCTGTTCTACTTAGGAGAGGGAGAGGTCTGAGCAGTGAAACTTCTGGGGCACCTGGCAGCGGCGGTAGGTGAAACCTTTCAATTTAAAGTTTGCATCAGGCGGATTTTCTTGGAAGCCAAAATAGAAAAGAAGCGGATTAGATCTCAGCTAAAGGCGAGAAGCAAAAGAGCCTCGGTCCCTGATGGCAAAGCCGTATGAAGGAGAAAAAAGGTGCCAGAGGACCATTTGGAAAAGAGTGTATCACTGTATCCCCGAAGTTCCACTGCCAAGGTGAGCAGAAAACTAATGAAATCCGGGGGGCGGGAGGGGGGCATCCTTTTGCACTATTGTTCTATGTCTTGTAATCAAAAGTGGCCGAGAAAAATGATGTAACAGCACAAAAGAACAAGACCTGCTGGACAGAAATCAATTCTAAGAACATCAGCAATCTGAGGGGAAGGCCAAGATGACTGACTTCTCTTCAAGTACCAGGCATTTCTTGAAAAGCTCCAAGGATGGACAGTCACGCTCTCCAGAAATTCTTCTTCGTCTTGGATCAGCTATGACTTGAACCATGGCCTTCTTTCTACCGTTAAGAAAACATGCACCCCACCTGGCCTTAGTGGTACACTCAGAATTATTCCAGTATTTCTTTTTCTCGTGTTTTATTGATATGTATAGTCCTATGTAGGAAAGCCATTCCGATTTTTGTAGACAGCATTTTGTCCTTTCTTTTCTTCTATCTCTGTTACTGTTTCTGTACTGTTCTCTGTTTCTAGCTGTTTCTTCAGTCACTAGTCACAGAATCAGCCTGGCCTCTTCTACCTGAGTGAGCTCTGGTTTTTCTGATTGTAATCTCTCTGTCATCTCTAAAACAGGTTAATCCCAAGTCCTAGTCAACTTTAACTTTATTTAAAAATGGCTTTGAACCTTCTGACTTCATGAAGAAATACAAGAAACTTTCATGTGTATGTTTTCATGCCTCACTATTAGAAAGTATAATTTAAACTCTCTTTTCTTCTGATGAAATATTGAACTCAGCACATCCTCCCAGCCTACCGTGTCCTTTCATCCATCAGATGACATCACTCTCCAGTCAGAATGCAGTGAGCATCCTCTTAGCCTACAACCTCTCCTTCACATTCTCCAGCTACAGCATTGACGTGAAGATCCGCCAGGGGAACACTCCAGTCCTTTGCAACCTACAGCAGGATCCTTCAAAGTCAAACCTCATCCAAGAAACCTCCTGAATTGCCCAAGTCTAGGTCACTCCTCACTTCTCAAATGCTTCTATAGCACCTTGCACAGCCCTGTGTTTGTCTATAAAACTTGAGTTGCTATAATTACAGCTCGCTGGAGCTGGAGGAACGGCTCAGTGGTTAAAGTGCATGCTTAGCAAGCACTAAGACAAGTGCTAAGTACCCGAGTTCGATTCCCCAGCACCACAGAAGCAAGATGTGGTGGCCCACACCTGTAATCCCAGCACTCAGGAGGCTGAGGCAGGAGGATTGCTGTGAGTCCAAGCCCAGTCTGGGCTCCATAGTGAGTTCAGCACCAGCCTAGGCTACAGAGCAAAACCCTGCCTCAAAATAAATAAATAATAATAAATTTTTCCCAATCATTTTATTTGGTCTTCTTAAGTGCTTTCTTTTTCTTAAGGGAGTGGAGAGAAAAGAGTATTTGTACAAATCTATACCCCCAGAATATTTTGGTTGGCTGGTTGGTTGGATTTTTTTGAGACAAGGTCTTCTAAGTCACAAAATACCCGGGATGGACTCTAACTGGCAGTTCTCCTGGCTCAGCCTCCCAAATTTCTAGGATTACATCCATCCACCACTGTTCCCATCTTTCACAAGTGTGTTCCAGACATGTTCTATAGATATGAGAAACTGAGGGCCAGAGGTTGAAGACCACAATGTTACGTAAAATAAATCAGGTACAGAAGGTTAAGTATAGGTGGTTCCTCTAATATATGAGAAAATCAAAATATAAATAAATTTTGCAGCAAAATACAAGACAGATGATAGCACTCAGGGAGGTGGACTTTGCAGCCATGGGAAGGGAAGCTAGGGAGAGAGAGGAAGGAATAATTGAGTCAGATGCAATACAGACATGTACCCATTCCTCAGAAGGAATGGAATTAGTATGTACTGCCAGAACACACTAATAAGAAATAATAATTATAAGGAAAGGGAAGTTGCAGTGATGGAGGAATTGAGCACATTCCACCCAGATCATCAGATTGTGAGAGCTTTGTTTACTATACCGTGAGGATTCCTACAAAACTGTTGCTTGGATGTACTCTTAGTTAATTCCTACTTTCCCCGCTGGTTCTCACATGGAATGATGGATGAATATTTGCTAAAGCAACTTAAACTTTAAAGGCAACGCAAACCTCTGCAGAATGAAAACCCTAAACTAAACTGTGGCACATGAGCTGCATTTATTAATTGATATGCACATAGTATATTTAAAAGGCCATATTACCTACAGGAGGTGGGACTCATCCAAGGTAATTTTCTATCTCATGTGACCAGATGTGGTCAGACAGGCTCTTCTGACAGGAAAATAGATATCATTCCTAAGGTCATGTGGTATATGGCAAAAATCTTAGACTGTGACATCAGAGAGGCCTAGATTCAAATCTAGTTTCTGTTTCTCTGAGGTAATAGAAAAAAAAAATCACTCTACTTTTCTGGTTTCTTGATCAAGCATAATTGGATAGTCACAACTATACCTCATAATTATTTTAAGAAATTCATAAAGAATATAAATAGAGTGTACACTGCTCTTCCCTTCTGGGTTAGGAGGAGTTCTAGAAGACCCGGAATCCCTGCCTCTGGGTACACACACTGTGTCCAAGCACCTGCCCATGATCTTGAGTGCTACTGGGGATATTTATGGGATATCAGTCCTTGGATTAGGCTGTGCTGTATAAGATGCCTCCTTAGCAAAATGAGCTGTTCCTGAAGAAACCTGCTGCCCTGCTGTGAACTCCTATGGAGGACAATGACTCGGCCAAGTCTGAGAAGCTACTTGTGCAAGCTGAGAGTGGTTGCCACTAGCAGCTAGCAAGGAAACCAGGGCCTGGGTTCTCCAACCACAAGGAACTGAATTCTTCCAGTAGCTGGAATGCACCCAGGAGAGGATTTTGAGCTCCATGTGAAAACTTCAATATGGCAGACACCTAGACCACAGCCAGGTGAGGCCTGAACTGAGCGCCCACCTTCCTGACCCACAGGAGACCATGACCAACATGCATCCATGATCACATATTGTCCTAAGTCCCCAGTTTGTGATAATTTGCTATATGGCAACTATAGACTATAGGAAATTAAGACACCACAAGAAGGCAAATGCTCCAGCGTGAGCTCTAGGACAGCAGAGTTTCCGGGGGGTGCCACATCTTTTCGTAACTCTGGCTATTCACATGGCTTCCAGGGATGAGGCCCTCCAGGTCACCAGACAAGACTGATCTGACATCCACTGCCACCAAAACACCTCTGCCCCACCAGCCCCATTCATCCTACTCAGGGAATTCCTACAAAGCACATAGATTCAGCATTCTTGCCTTGGTTACTTTTAGGGACAATGTGGGAGCCTGAGCACAGTACTCATTGTACTGAGAACACAGAGTCGTAAGAGTCACGTAAGAGTAATCTTGTCTTGAATACCCAATCGATAAATGGAAACAGGGAGGCACAGAACTCATTTTCTTTATTAACTTCAGGAGTGTGTTATCGATTGCAAAACTCACACAAGTTTTCTGTGGCCTAAAGTTTATGCAATTTTGAGTGCTCTCTTTAAACAAAATATTATAAATATCGAATTACTTATCAAGTAACTATTAAATATAAGAAATTTGACCAAATTAAACCTTTTTTGTACTATAGTAATACTGGGGACTGAGCCCAGGGCCTTCGCACTTAGCCTTAGTGGTATACAGAGCTATATCTCTAGGCCTTTTTTATTGTTTTATATTTTGAGATCAATTGGCCTCAAACTTGTGATCTTCCTGGCTCAGCCTTCCAGAGCACTGAGGTTATAGGCCTGCATCACCAGGCTTGGCTAAATTACAGCTTTTTAAATTTAAAAATACCAGGGCCAGGCCCTGTCTTAAAAATAAATAAATTTTAAAACACTAAAAACATTACGAAATTTAGGTACAGCTTTAGTACTTGTACAAGTGTTGTTTCGTGTGCATTTGTTGTTTCTTCATAAAGCAACAATGTTGCAATATTTTCTATAGAGAAAAAAATTTGATTCTCCCTGTAAGTTTTAATTGATATTTTTGTGAAAAGTCAAGAAATGTGGAATTGAGCGTTTTTCCTGTTCTCATAATGTAAATATTTAGAGTTAGTGACGAATTTGGTTTAAGAGCACACCCAATCTCTATGACATATGAGCTGTAGAGTTCGGAAGAATTTCTGAGCTTAATTTCTGTGCTTCCCTCCTCCATGTGGGTCTATCCATATCCCAACACAACCTCTCACCCTGCAGTTTGTGTCATGCCACCCTGCGGAGCCGGCACATGGGCCACTGGACTATTTCTGTCCATTTGGACATCAGGAGGGCTGGCAGTGATTCACTGGGAAGTGACTGGACACATACATGATTTTGCTAATGAACTCAAACACAAGTTACTCCCCCAAAAAAACACTTTTTTAGGCAGATCCCTCAAAATGGTGGAGACCACTTGATCACTCTTAAGCAATACCAGTCAAAAAAGGAGGCAAGAGATAGCTGAGAGGGGAAGGCTGGCAACCAAAACTAATCATTGGCAAAATATCCTATTTTCATGAATGTATGGTGAGGAAAAAAATCTGAACATGTGAATACGTGGCAAGGGCCCCTCCCAGGATCTCAGAAGAGACCTGCAAGTAAAGAATACAGAAAAACCTTTATTTAGTGAGGGTAGAAGATGTAATTTTACCTTAAAATCCTGATACGCAAATCATGTTCTCCTGGATGAGAAAAATGACTCAGGAAAAGGCTCCCTAAGTTCTAGGTCTCAGCCATTACAGGGTTCAAGTGGAATTAAATCCAGGCAGCCGGAGCCTTCTCACTTTTCACCAATATACTACACATGCTACTGTAAAAACAAATTAGTAACTCGCACATGTGTGTGCATGTATGTATGTGTGTGTACCGGCTTTTGTGCATGTATGTATACTTAACAGAAAGGGAAGAAAGTGAGGAACCTGTGATTTGATCATAATGTGTACTTGACTTTTTTATTAATTATTTGTTCTACTTAATTATAGCTAATGCCTGTAAGAGCAGAGATTGGTTGCGGGTTCGATTTTTAGATACTGAGAGGAGCAATCAGTGCTACCCAAAATTGAGCTGGCAATTTGAAAGTCTGTCACCGGACTCCCCTGACTCCCCGAGCTTTGCACACACCGGTTCAAAGTCACAGAATCAGAATAGCAAAGCCTGTGGTGCAGGCCTGTCGTCCCAGCACTTTGGGAGGGAGGATGAGGCAGGAAGATCGCAAGTGTGTGCCCAGCCTGGACAACTTAGTAACTCAACTTGAAAAATAATAACTTTTTTTAAAAAATGAGCTGGGAATACAACTCAATGCAAAGGCCCTGGGCTCGATGTCCAGTAACACACAAAAGGAAAACAAAGAAAAAACAATCTAGAAAAGAATATCACAGCAAGAAAGATGTGCTCACTCATGATAGCCTCTCCTGACACTTAGGGGGAGGAGCAGTATTTGAATCCAACTCCTTTGCAGACCTAGGTGCAAGCTTCCCACTAGGGGCGCCACAGCCACTGTCATTCAAAGAGCACTGAAGAAGGGATGTGGCTTTAGATCCCATCTCCCAGTTCCTCATCTGTCACTCTCAATAGTTATTCCCAGCTACTCAGAGTTATCTTACAATTATTCTATCGCTACCCTCCTTATCGGCCGCAGTTTCCCACCTGGGTCCAGGGCTGGTCACCTTCCCGAGTGTTCCCTGATCTGTAAATCTTTATGCCTCACTTTGTCTGTTTTAAACTCCAAATCAAATGATAAAACATTCAAGGCTACGACGCTGGAGGAAGATTCTGGATCTGTCTCAGTTCTGTTTTTAATTGAGAGCAACACTTGTTCAAAAAAACCTGCTTTGTTACATTGAATGTTAAATGAGCTGTGATTTTTAAATTATTGTTAAAGGAACACAGTGAGAACTTTGATTTTGAAATGGAAAGCCACTGATCAGAGATGAACCATCCTAAGCAAAATCTCCAAGACTGTTCTGGCTGTCCCGCAGACGGCTCCCTGCCTCTTCCTATGATAACCCATGGCCTCAGACATCCCTAGACTGGCAGTTCCCAGGACGTTGGTGACCCATTTTAGCCATGTGGCATGACAGATGAAATACTGGAAATCCAAGCTCTGGTCCCAGAACAGCTACACTGAGCAGTGAAACTGCAGACAAGCCTCCTGCACTTACTGCTCTCAGTGGCGAAGGAGGAATGCCTACGCTTCTACTTGCTCAACTTTATCTCAGACGTCTCTGTCTTCTACAAAGCAAGTTACTCTGAAGAAGCTGTTCCTGAGTGGATGAGGTGTGCACAGCCTTAGTCAAAGCAAGCTTCTTCCTCCTCATCCTTCTGCTGGGCTCTGGTGACACAATCTGCTTTTGTATTGTTCCTCAAGTGGAGGAATTTCCAGTGTGTTAGGAGGCTCAGCCTCCTAATCACATTTCCAGAAGCGCAGATGATAAGTAACATTTGTGTAACCAGATTTTCCAACCCTCTGGCATTCTCAAAAGAATATTTATTTTAAAGAATATTTTTTAAACCACAAAATTTAAGGAAAACATCACACCATAATTAGCTCATCAATTTCCTTCAGCCAGCCTGAGTCATCTTCAAAGCTTCCTCCTGCCTTCACTGAAGGGGCGTTTCTCCCCAGGCCTGTGGTAAGGTTTAGGGTTCTGAAGAGAAAAATGGGTTCCCCAGGGTGGCATGGATGGATGGATGGATGGATTGACAGGGTCTTCTTCCCACGGTGGTCCTGAACTCACTGTAGAGCCCAAGCTGGCTTTACACTCAATCCTCTTGTCTCAGCATCCTGAGTGCTGGGATTACAGGCGTGCACCACCATGCCCAGTTTATGTGCTGCTGGGGAGTCGAACTCGGGTACTTAGTGCTTCACTTAGCACTTAGTAGGCAAGCACTTTAACCACTGAGCCATTCCTCCAGCCCCATTATCTTTATTTACTATTTTTAATTGTTTTTCCCATTTTATTGATATGTATGTATACATGCAAAATTTAAGGTTTACAATAGAGTTGAGCATTTTGTGCACATATGTATCTTTATTTTTAAGAAGCTCACTCTCATTCAAGCTGCCAATCCCGCTGGACCTAATAAAGAACAGAAGTCTTTAAAGCTTCCAAAATACTGTACTTTGCTATTGTGAGACATCAGCGAGAAGTACCTGCCTTTGTGTGTTGGTTTACCCCTTGGTGACACAGGACAACCGAGAGTCAGACGTGGACATTGTAGATCAGTGGTTCTCAAGCCTTCGTTCATACCAGAACCAATGGAAGGAACCCGGGTTGGTGTGCCAGTGTAGGCTGTAATCCTAGGCTGAGGCAGGTGGATCTTGAGTTCAAGCCCAGTTGGGGCTATTTAGTAAGACCCTGACTCAAATTTTAAAAATATAAAAAGGGCTACAGCTGTAGCTCTGTGCGAAAGTCCTGGGTTCAGTTCCCAGTACAAAAAAGACAAAACTTCGAGGGCTTATTAAATCACAGATTTTCAATTTAGAAAGTCTAGAAAGGAGCTGAGAGGTGTTTGCTTCTCTGTCTGTGATGCTGAGGATTCATTCAAGGGTCTTTCAACTGAGCCGCATACCAACACTTTAATTTTTAAAAAACAAAATTTGATATTCTTGCTAAGTTCTTAAATTGCTCAGGCTGGGCTTGAACCGAGAGTTTTCCTGCCTCAGCCTCCCAAAGAGCTGGGAATATAATTGCTAGGCCCACTGAGAACAGACCGTTTGAATGCTAGCACATTCCCAGTGCTGCTAAGGGTACTGATAGGAGACTCACCCTTAGAGACTCCGTGTTGTAAAGGAATCACCATAAACTAAGCTATTATTCTAGAAGGAGGCCCTAACTTTGACAGTCTAAAAAAACCTCCCCAAGTATCTCTGATATATATCCAGGCTGATGAGCCACCAAGTTAGATTATAGGATGTTATGTTCTCTAAATAGGTGCATCTACAAAGGCTTTTAACAGCATGTGTGTTCCGGAACGGCCTGTCTGATCAATGACATACTGCCCTGTAAGTTCAAAATTCTAGATAAAGTGATGAGTAAGGTGACACTCTGTAGAAAAAATAAGAATGCCAGCGCAGAATGCAGCTCGATTCTTCCCTCCCCGAAGGGTGCTGTCTCCCCCAGCATGGAAAAGGGTGCTGGAGAACACAAAGATGGGAACCCACTTCCAACAAGGCAGGTGCTAAAGGACACAGAAATTGATGTATTAGCTTCTGTAGTGGGGGAAGAAACCTTTGGGGTTCACTGTACATTGTGCCGAAGTATTCAGGCATTTTTTTTTCCTTCTTAAAAACGAATGGAGATAGAAGATTTTAGGAATGAGAGTGCTCATTTCTGAGTTGTGCTTTAGTAATATGCATAATTCATTAGAAGACCTCGGAGCAAGCATGGCTGAGAGAAACAGTCACAATTAAGCAGAGGGGAAAGGGAAGAATTCTTGGGGGAGAGGAAAAGGAAATAGAATTTATTATAGATAATTTACAGATACTCAAAGATTATTAGAAAACACTTGCAGTCCCCACCATGGGATCATTAAGAAAACAGACATGTCATTGTCTTTTAAAAGAGACCATGAGCACCAAAGTGAGAGTAGCAGAGAAATGTGCTACTTTTGTAAAGAACAAATTAAGACCTCACGTTGACTAGAATTTTTGAGAAAAAATCTGTAGAATTTGGAAGAGGAGATGAGTGAATCGTTTGCTAATAAATCCAGTTTCTATTTCTAAATTTATTTACTTCTGGGAATGGCTCAGGGGTTAAAGCACTTGTCTAGCAAGAGCCAAGTACCCCAACTCGATTCCCGAGCACCACATAAGCCAGGCGTAGTGGCACACGCCTGTAATCCCAGCACATGAAAGGCTGAGACAGGAGAATTGTGGTGAGTCCAAGGCCAGCCTGGTGGGCTCCATAGTGAGTTCAGGACCAGCCTGCACTGCAGAGTGAGACGCTGTGTCAAAACAAGCAATTCATTTCTTCAGTCTCCCCAGAAGCTGCAGGCATTAGGGAGTAACCTTCCTACAAGGCAGCAGCTTCTGTTGGTTGCAGGGACACCCCCTATTCAAACCACTCCCTAGTACAGCTTCATGTCTGCTTTTCCTGATTTGTTTTGTCCCCAAGCAGTCATGTCCCCTAAATGGACTAAAAATAATTGCTGTGGTTTGGATGGGGAAGGTCCCTTAAAGCATCATGTTTTTGAAAGGTGACTGGGTCATGGGCACCAATAGCTTCCATGGGTTATTCTATCGATTTTCTGTACTCTTGGAAGGTGGAGCCTAGGCAGAAGGGGCAGATCCCTGGGGTATGACCCTGAAGGCTACACCTCCCTCGCTAGCTCCACGCCTGTCACCTTGCCATCGTGAAATGAAGAGCATCTCTCCTGCCTGGCCCTCTACCAAGCCCTTCCATCATTGCCAGCCGCTCATGAACTGACTTCTGAAACCGTGAGCTAAAATAAACCTCTTCTTTAGGTTGTGGGTGTCAGGTATTGTGTCCCATTAGTAAGAAGACATCTTTTCTGTAGCGAGGAATCTAGTCTTTTTTTTCTCAAGTGACTACAAATATTTCAAGCATGAGTCTTTCGTCCCTTCTTGCCTCCTTCTTACCTTTTCCAAATTGTCCTTTAGACACCTTAAAATGCAGGATATTATTTTCTGCATTCTTAACCATCGATGAAATTCTACTATTCTGTATTTAAAATCTACATTATTAAAGCATCTCTGACTCCTAACTGAACATGATTCCCCACTTTGAACCGTTTTTATTCATGCAATATTCCAAGGGTGGCTCATGACCTTGAATTTCACCTCTTTTCCAGACATTAGAATCACTGAAGATGAGGCGTCTGCTCTGTTTGTCTGCAGATCTGCAACTTGAGGCTTGCACAATTTTCAGACCGCCTGGGGAAGGTAGCAACAGCTACTGAGATCTAATTTTAAGCCTTCCTGGAAACTTACAGAGACTCTAGGAGAACCTGTCTTCAGGAAAACAGGGAAATAGATTTGGCTGTCTTATCAGTTAAGAGGCATAATCAGGGATTTCTGGACTTTTTATTTTCTTGGCTGGTGCAGTCAGATAGCTAGTCGATGAATCTTTTTCTGCTTCAGTCCCCAAAGGGTAAAATTGAGAACAGCATTAGGGAGAAGACCAAGTGTGGTGCAGGACTTGGGAACGCCGTAACAAGGAGGACTCTTCACATCTGTTAGACAGTTCAGCAGAATTCCAACACACACACGCACATGCTACATAACGGTAACACTCTGAGGTAAAGCTAGAATTCACCTGGTGCCAGATCCAGGGAATAGATGAATAAGGACACCCCACGTTTTTATTTCATAGAACTTTTGACCAACATGGAGTGATCATAAAATACAGTGGAACCAGGTGTAGTGGCACACCTATAGTAGTAATACACGAGGAGGTCGAGGAAAGCGGATCACACATTAGAGACCAGCTAAAGCAACAGAGTGACTTAAAGAGCCCCTGCCTTGAGATACAAAAATAAATGAATAAATAAAGAGATCTGAGGATGTAGCTCAGTCCAAAGACACTGCTTTCAATCCCCGGTACTGAGAAACAAACAGACACAGTGATCGGTTAAATTAAATCAGTCTTTCTCAAAATATTCCCCTCACTTCGAACACAATTTTTCCAGCATTATGGGTAACATGTCTTTTATTTTTATAGATTTTTAAAAATTAAACAGCCACCATATCTTTTCATCACCCCTTGTTCTTTTTGGGCAAGGGAAGAGAGGGAATACGAGTCTGTGGTGTGGAGGGGTTTGATGGATAAAAAGAGAATCTTTTTCAAGATTTTTTTCAAGACAGAGGGGAAAGGTTTGAATGAAATACTTAGGGGTGGGGGATCTTTGTTCCAGGAGCAACCTATGGAAGAGTAGGATCCGATGAAGATGTAGCCATTTTGATAAAGTCGGTCTACTCAAGCGGAGGGGGTTGTTGAGTGACGGGTAAGCTGGGGTTTTGCAGCAGTGCAGATCGAAGAAAGAAGATGGAATTGATGGCAAAGAGCAATCAGAGGTGTCCGATGGGATCTGGGGTGGCAAGAAGCCATGGGGGGCAGGGGTTGGAGCATACGACGTCTGGTGACCCCCAGGATTTGGAATAACTCCACAGCCTGAGGTATGTTTCTCCAAACAGGGCAGTTTTACTTCCAATAGACACATTGTGAGGAGTGTGATTGCAAATTTGTTTTATTTATTTGTTCCCATTTCATTAATAAGTACGTATGTGATACGCAACATATCGGTATTTTGCGCACACATACATTGCATCTATAAAGACATAGTTTTGAGGCTTTTGTAGATAAGAGGGTGCAACTTGAGAGCATCACGCTCAGTGAAGTGAGTCAGACATAGAAGGTTAAATATTGAATGGTTTCTCTAACATGAGAAACCCAGACTACACTCATTTCAAAGATTGCAAATTTCAATGTTTATGCCCTGGACTTTAGGATTTTCCTACGTTATTTCTTTTCTTTTCCCTAGTGTTTAGGCATCTTTTAAATATTTTCTTCTGGCACTAGAAATTTTTAAAAAGAAGAAATTATAAAGATGTCAAGTAGCATCTCCTGACATCTTCTGTTTTGCAGATGGTAAGAGGTTTTTAAACATCTGCCACATTTGAAAATCTAACTATTTACTCTTCTAATATGTATTAATCAGTCAACAAATTGAAAATAAAGCAGAATGCCTTACCACCAGCTACACAATTGAACTCCTAAGTTCTGCTGAGCAGCCGCTTTGAGGGATAATTCCTCTCCACCCGTAATATATTATATTCTAATCAGTCAATAGTCCAATTTCACTTGAATTTTAATGTAGATAGGATCTCTTTGCAAGTCAAGTGCAAACTTACCAGCAATAGGAGAACCCCCTTTCATTCCTAAGGCAATATAGAAAATGCCCTAGAATAAAAATATTTGCATTCACATATGATAAATATATGTGTTTCCCAATTTCTGTAACATGGTTTAGAGCGATGGTACAGGCATCATGACATGTAACATTAATAAAAAAGATGTCACATTAATAATAAAAAAAAGCCTGTATTTGGGGACTCGAGTTCTAATACCGCTATTGTAGCCAATTATTTTCCTTCCCTGGGCTTCAGTTCCCTCAATTATAAATCTTGAAGATTCAGCTAAATGGGAGATTGTAGTTTAAACCCTAAATATTTATCACAGAGCCCAGGGCAGGTTTTTCTTATCTTTCCTGGGTGAATTCTGAACAAAAGAAGGTGTGGGTGAATGAACACCCATCTGGGTGAAGCCGGAGAGGGACTCAGAGAGTCAAAAGAGAATGAGTTCAGCAGCAAGGAGACCAGGGTCCTGGCCCTGGTTCAGCTGCTGACTCGCTGGCCGATCCCAGATAAGCTCTTCTCCTCTGTGCCTCAGTTTCCTCCTCTGCAACTCCTCTGCACATTTCTTCTTTTCCTGACACCTTACTGTCATTACCCTAGAGCTAGGAGGTCACTGGAGACGAGCTCTTTACTCCGTTATATCCATTTGGGAATAAAGGACAATCACACGAAGGCCTTGTTCGTTCCCTGTGTAAAGAGACCACTTCCAACGCGAAACAGCAGCACTTACATTTACCCTGAAGTTTCTGTCTGTCTTGTTTTCCTTACTTTGTCCAAGAGGTAGTAAAGAAAATTCCGATTTAGGAGAAATTGTTTAACAGGTGAATACTTAGTAATGCCAAAGGCAGACTCTTGTGGGGTGGGGATGGACAGGTACCAATTACCACAACAAAGACTGGCCTGGTTTCCAGGTGAACTACTCCAACTATTACAGAATTTCTCCCTTTGTAGTTCACAAGTCCATAGTTGTACCAGATTTTTTTTCTAGGTTAGGTGAACTCAATACAGCTTATGTTTCTCTAAGAAAATCAATTCAAAAAAATTCCTTTTGCTGTAGACAAGCTTTAATTTCACTGACTATGGAATTAATGTTAAAAGTCTAATTTGGATCTACAGTAAGCCATAGAGGCCAAAATTAAGAGTATTGTTGAGTGATGCCTTTATATGCCTATAGGATCAACCAATCCAGAGAGAGGACCCACGGTGCACAGTGAACTAGAAAAGGCAGGTGATTCTCAGAAACATATCCTATTGGCTCTGTATTCAAATGCAACAGGCTGAGAGCACAAGTTGGTGTCTGTTGTGCACTTGTGCATTAAATCCACCCCTCTCTGCATTTATTTGGCTGGTATATTCATCTAGTGTTTATTGCGTTGCACTAGGCAGTGACTATGCAATGGCAAACAAATACCTGTGATGGTCCCTGCAGGAGAGCGGCTCTCATGCTAGCACTGTGCCTGGCACAGCACGGATGCAGAGGGCTTATTCTGGAAAACTGCAGGAGGCGAGTAATTGTGATCAGCTACATTATAAAAGAAAATAGAACAGATTCAGGATACACTGAGATGTGGGTGAAGTTAGTTGGGTGCCCTAAGTTTGAAAGCCTGGGAGAAAATCATCTGAAGATGCCCCAAAAATGCAAGGTTTCCCAAACGGTGCCACAAGGAGGTAAAAATAACAAATTCTCATATCATATCTTTTGAATATAATTCAAAATGAGATATCTGAAATATAATTCTCATATCAATTCTTTTGAATATCTCATATGCATAGAAAGAAGCAGCCAACGCATACAGAATACGGTGCCAAAAGTTGCCATATGAAGGGAAAAATAACAAACTCTATTATATTATTATATATCTTTAATTTTTTATATATGCAGAAGGAGGCAGCCAGCATGGACAGAATATTTTGAAAATCTATTGCAAATGTTTGTATTGAATATTGTGTAAATAAAGATATATTTTTCTTCAATTTCCTATTTTCTCTATGTATGGTGACTTTTGGGATACCCTACTGTTACAGATACTATGTGTCTGGTACAGAAGATAGAGGTTAAGTTTATGCACACAGATTTTTATTTTGGAGAGAAAATGATAAAGAAACCTGAATATCCTAGTAGTTGTTAGGTCAAAGAAGGACCCAAGAAGCACCAAAAATATGACCAGCAGCAAGAGAATTTGGACTTCAAGTTCATTATCCCGATGGCCTTATGTCCAGGTAGGAAGTCCAGGGGTAAGGCTCCATGGCCTTAAGTCTAGGTGTAAGGTGTAAGGCCCAATTACGAGGTGAATAGAGCTGTCACGTAGTGTGGGTATACTAGCCAGCACGAGGGTCAGAGACTGCTCTCTTCAGCTGGTGTGCAGGTTGGGGATTGCACGGAAGAGAAGAAAGCAAAGTTACCATGTAGGTCGGGGAGAGCAGGACGGTGGGCGATGGGTTAAGGGAAACGAGTCCCCACTGGGTGTCAGCCCTGTCATCAGTTGGCCAATGGCAGAAGCCATCCAAATTGCTATATGGGGGCTGGAGAAGTCAGGATGCCATGGCGGGGAGTAGCTACTTGTAAGCCAAGGTCATCCCTAGAGAGCCAAGCTCCGGAGAAGAGCTGGGAAGTTCAGCACAGGAGTTACAGCCCGGGAATCCACATGGCTATAACGCAGACAAGTCTAAATTAACCCTCAAGAAACCCAACATTTCTATGGTTGAATTCTTGTATTCTGATGGTGCCAAGACAAGGTGGCCAGATGACTGAGGTGAGCCCTACCAGCAAGCCCAAACAAATAAGACTTATTATTATCTGATGGAGAAACAAAAAAAAATCACAAGCTTCTCGCCTTCCCTAATGGGTCACCTATACAGCTAGAGGAAGGAACTGTATTTGAGAAGATGATATGTTAGCTGCACTTATCACAGAGAAGCCCAGAGACATTTGCCATGCTTCCCACACTCTTCATAAAATGCACCACCAGTTGAGAGAGGCAATCTTAAATGAGATTTGCACTGCTCTGTGCTGTTCAGTCACAGCAGCTCTTAATTCTAGAATCCGTCAACACCAGCATGGAACTGATAGGGGAATAGGCTAGAATGGACAGGTATCACTTCCAGCGACCAGAATCCCAGAAGTCTCAGCGCTGTCTTAGAAACTTATAGGGCTTTACTGAATTCCAGACATTTGCTTAAGCATTGAAGAATTGGCCGCCAGGAAGAAGGAAATGTTCATCAATATGGCTGCCTTGAGTTCTGTAGCTGCATCGCTGGACTCCAGTATTTAACTTATTTTCCCTTCAGTAACTTCCAATATGACCTTGAGAGCTGACCTTGGGAAAGGGAGAAGAATGATTTGAGCTAGGCGCCTTCAAACCTGAAATCACCATCGGCCGCCAGGCCATCATTTCCTCTGCTTTCTCCATGTTTGCCTTTCAGTGAGCTTATTAGATGGATTATTATACACATATATTTTTTGATTCTCCGTCCTATTTTTCTTTCTCTTTTGTCTTTTTTTCTTTTTTTCTCTCTCAACCTTTGGAACGAGGCTGTTTTTGGATCTTCTATTGAGCCAAATGATCTTAACGTTGTTTCTGGAACAGGATAATGCGACCTTCAGCATTTAGAGGAGACTGAAACAAGTCGGAATAGAGCAGAGCATATTGTCATTCCGGGTCCTAAGAATAATTCAAACGAGGCCGTTCCTTTCCCTAACGCTGACAGGATCTCCCTGATTCTCTCTGCCTTTAGACAGGATGAAGTTCTCCAGCTCAGCGATGGAGGCGCAGGAAGCCAAGAACGGTAGCAGAGCGCCACCTTGCGGTCTCCATGAGAAGATCTTCACTCCGCGAAACGGCCTGAGCCTTGGTTTAGCTCTCCAAACACGTTCTGGAGAATTGTATTTTAAAATGCCTTGAACACCTTCCAGTCACTGAAGCGAAGCTTGAATTTATGAATTCCCCATCCGAGGTATTCTCAGAGTAGCAGCAGACATATCTTGATGATGAACCTCTGCTCGGGTAAAATCTAAGGTGAAGGCCAACCCCTTGGGGTTCCCTTTCTCTAAATAAAGGATTTGGAATAATGGGAAACTCAAAGGGGAAAAAAAGCACTGGTTATGCAGGTCACATTGATATTACCATTTACATTCGGAGCCATAAATTCCCTCCTGCTTTAAAACTGAGCACTAATTGCTACTTTTACATTAAACCACCTCTGGGGAGGGGGTGGGGGTGGGGGAATCTTCCCTTGAAATTAGCTTCCATTTTGCAGATCGAGGTATTTTTTCATACTTAACACCAACAATTGCTAGGGGAATGGTTTATAGGCCATTTGCATCAAAAACTCATCTACTCTTTCTTCAAAGTGCAGCTTCTTGGGCCCCAACCAAGATCAACTGCATCTGAAAGTCCCCGGCCGCAATCTAGGTGTGGGCATGTAACTTTCCGGGGAATCTCTCCCGTACAAGGCCTTCCAGTTAGAGAGCTACTACTTTGAGCACGCATAGGATCCAGGCAATATGCATTTTAGCAAGAGAAATGCCTTCATTCTTGCATATTAGGCTATTACTAGTTAATCAATTAATTTATTTTATGGTCCAGGGAACTCCGGGGACTTTGCGCTGTGCTACATCACCAGCCACATTTTTGGGTTTGGTTTTGAGACAAGATCCTAAGTTGCCCAGGCTAAGCTCGATCTTGCTATCCTCCTGCCTCAGCCTCCCTGCACGCTGGGATCACAGGCCTGTACCACGGGGCCTGAACATTACTCATTTTTTAGAGGCTAGCACATCTGGAAAGCTTTTCCTATGTATTCTTAAGACAACAAGCCTAGACACTTCTGAGTTCTTCATCTTGACCACGGCCTACGGCAGTAATTTTACTCTTTCCTTATCACTTTCTAATAAGCACATCTGAAGGCTGTCTCTTCTCTAGGAAGGCGGGGCTCTCACACAGCGAAGGACCCTCACAATACACCAAGTAACAGTGTCTTGGATGTGGGAAGGGGTGAAGATTCATTCCAAATGCTCATGAACTTGTCCCTGCGAACCATCATGCTTCTAAAGATCAGCCAACCGCAAGGCCTTGCAGCACAGCCACTGGGAGGCAAAACTCCCACCTACCCTAAAAGCAAGAGACTGACAGCCACCAGTGGAAGAGAGCAATTCCCCACCTCTCCCATGGGAGCATGCTCGGTTCCCCTCTGTGCCCCAGGAATTCTGAGCGACAAAAGAGGCAGTCATCTGTTCCACAGCCTAGCAATTGTGTCATTAACCAAATTGCCCCATAACGTCAAAAGAGGCACTCTTTGTGACAGCCAAGCGATATAATTTGTCTTGATTCCAGACACTGGAGGCATCTGTCTGGAATTCCTGTATGTCATTTGATGTCGCAAAGTTTATCTACAAAAAAGTGAGACTAGAGCCAGACATCGAACAGAAGTACAAACATTAAGTGACTACTTAAAAAGTGGTAGTGCCCTTTGGGGAATAAATGCACAGAGACTTTTCTAAATGACATTGCTGTACATAAAATCAAAAAACACAGATTGTTATTGTGTAGGCAAAGATGCTTTTGAAATAGGCAAATTGATTTGCCTGGGCAAATTTGCAAGGTCAAATATGCAGTTCATTCAGCTCAACACATCAAAAAATATTAGTGTTCCAAAAGGTTTCCATTGTATTAAAATACAATACTATGTAAAAATTTGTTTGCTGAGGATTAATTTACCATAATATTTGAAGTGGAACTAATGTTATGAGAAAAATTATCAAGGCACTAAATTCAACCTACAAGGTGTCTGAAAAGTTGCCATATATGTGTTTATAAAATTAACTAATATTTGAGATGCCCTGTTAGTGCTCTATCATGTAATTATTGAAGTAAGCAAATGTTCATTGAGTTCTGGCCCACAGAACCAGAAGATGCCACGGGATTGAAGCAAGAGGAATGAAAATATGTATCCAATTGAACAATGAGGAAGGGGAAACACCGTGAGCAGCAGCAATAAGCAAAATTCCTTTAATCTCCGCCCTCTAACCCCATCCTCTGTCTCAGTGAGGTCAGCACCCATGCGTATCACCCACACAGCACCTGCTCTCCACTCACCACCAGCACCCTCAGGTCTGTGCCCTTTCCCTCACCCCCTGCAGGAGCCCTCACCATCCATCCTCGCAAGGACTT
Source organism: Ctenodactylus gundi (assembly GCA_004027205.1). Taxonomy (NCBI): domain Eukaryota; kingdom Metazoa; phylum Chordata; class Mammalia; order Rodentia; family Ctenodactylidae; genus Ctenodactylus; species Ctenodactylus gundi. The sequence goes on along the minus strand of PVKB01003166.1, from coordinate 153,938 downwards.
GGGTCATGCCTGAGATCTTCATCTACAAACACTCCTTGCCCCCCGCCCCCCGCCCCATTCTTCTAGTACTTGCCTCCACCGCCACCCAACAGCCCTTCCTCGGTTGGCAGGTGGCACTGAGATCCCTAATCCACTGCTGTCACCCACTGTCCATCAACACATGTGATGTCCCCTTCTTTCACAATGGGCAGCTTCTACCCATCTCTATGACGACCTTTGCTTAACAAAAGCTGCTTTTCCAGTAACAATCCTGTCCTTTCGGGTCTGGTCAGGTCTCTCTGTTATATATACTTTCCTAACACCCAGAATTTTCCCAATGATCAACCTCATGGATCTTTAAAATAATAAGTTATGCATTGTCTTCTCTGACAGAAAGAACAGAAATCACTATCCTGCGGTCCACTGCTGTGTACTTGGAGGGCCTGGTAAGGAGCTGATGTTGAAAAACATCTGTTGTATTAACAGAGAAAGCCCAACTTGGTCAGGGCACAGGATTCTTGGAGAACCAGGAATTGTTCAGGCTACAATGTCACTTGCTGGGGGACCTGGGCATTCAGACAAAGGAGGTTCGTCTATTGCCCAGGTAAAAGGAACCACCGTAGTCTTTGATGATAAAGAAATTCCTCAAACATTCATTTGTCCCCATAAGTATCACAGCTGATTATTAAAACTTTTTATGGAATTAGTGCATGGGATCTGAAAATTTTAGTGTGACAGAAGGAAGAAAAATCAACCATTTCTACAGCACTGCTAATATTTGATGTATTGTTTCCTACTAATGTTCCAGACCCATTTTTTACAGTGAAAACAATATCATGCCTTCGAAACTGAACTCTGAATTGTTTCAGTCTTGGAACAGCACCTTTCGCGTATTATTTAAAAACTTCCACTGAACATCAAATAATGGCTAACATTAAATCGTATTACTTTATCATGCTTACCATTTCCCATTTCTAAAAACTTGAGGCTTTTCCAATTTTAAACTTTTTTATTATTAAAAATATGACAGAGTGGTCCAAATCTTATCTTTTCTACTCCATAAAACAAACAAACGTCCGCTGCCCTATAAATGCTATTCAGAGCACACGTTTGGCACTAATCGCTTCTCAAAGCCTTCTGTGGATCCATTCCAAGCCAACGACCTTGGAGATAACACCTACAGTGTCATAAATTAATTTTGCCTATTTTGAACTCCATAGTCTTTAATGCCTGATTTCTTTTGCTCAAGATTATGTCTGGGAGAGTCACCTACGTATTCCTATACAGAAATAATTTATTCATTCCTTTTATGTTTTTCCAAAATATTTTCTTGTATAAATACACCATTCTTTTTTTCACAATACTGCTAATGGACACAGATGATTTCTAGAGTGGGGCTATGAGGAACTAGTAATGTGTTTTAATCTTGTTACAATGCTCCAGAAGATGCCTCTTTCTTTCTTTCTTTCTTTCTTTCTTTCTTTCTTTCTTTCTTTTTCTTTCTTTCTTTGTGACAGGCTCTCGCTCTGTAGACAAGGCTGGTCCTGAACTCCTGAACTCACTGCAAAATGCAAGCTGGCCTTAGACTCAGGATAATCTGCCTGCCTCAGCCTCAGAGTTCTGGGATTACAGGCATGCACCACCATGCCCAGCTCTTATATGGTGCTGGAGAATCAAACTCAAGGCCGTGCACTTGCTAGGCAAGTGCTTTAACTGCTGTGCCATTCCTCCAGCCCTGGAAAACACATCTTAGTGAGAGGGATTGCGGAAACCTACCCACAGGATGGAAGATGTGATCAGCAACTAAGCCAGCCTCCTGCAGGCTTTCAGCGCTCTTAATAAATCATCACCTGACGCTAGAGCTAGACAACCCATTCTAAGTCAGTATCCGCTTATCTGTTCTCCATTTCTAACACAAAATTTGTGAAGAATGGAGAAGCAACCTTATACACGGAAGGAGTGTTACAGTACCAGCAAGTCAGCAGCACGGAGACATTAAGGGCCACTGTAAGCATGAATTTTCTCAAGTTACAGTACTTTTACTCAAATTAACCCTGGCTTGGGAGAAATCATGGTTTCTAAGTTAGATGCATATATCCTAGAATCAGAAAAGATGGGACCTGAATTTTGGTTCAAATTCTTCTATCTGTACAGCCCTAATAAATTACCTTACCTGAGCTCTTCCTTTAAAAACAAGAGTTATTAATATTAACGTGAAAACAAAATGCATTTTCAATGCCAGGCAGATCGTTTGGTTTTAATAAACTTTATTTGGATAATAAGAGCCTTCAGTAGGCAGTACATTTTAGTTTAGGAGGCTCAAAAATGTTAAGTTCAGGGGCATCATTTCCCAAATAGAGTCTTGAAATTACCTCCCTAAAAACAATAACAGCATATTTGCTGTAATACAATCTGTGCAATCTGCACTGTGGATTTTATCAGTATCATGTTTAATTACAGTAAACGGTAACTATAGTAACAGTGAATTTTTACATCTGTTTCAGAACACACCATGTACTTTCAAATTCAGATATAATTTCATCCTTCGGATACCTCCAGGAATATGCCTTCATCTGTGCAAATTACCAGTGTGTTGTATCTCGGCTCAGATTTATTCTTCATTCCCCATTCTTGACGCTAGATTTGAACCCTTTGTCTCTGTTCTTGGCATTAAGTAGCTCTGCCACTTGGGAGCACAAAAGTGGTGGTTTGTTGTGTTTGTTGTGTTTTATTTTTCAGTATTGGGGATTCAACCCAGGCCTTCACAGCGAGCTACATCCCCAAACCCCATTTTATATTTTTGAGACAGGATCTTGTTAAGTTGCCCAGGCTGAACCCAAATTGCAATCTTCTTGATACATATGTCCAAGTGGTGTGCTGGGATTACACACATGTATCACCATGCTTAGCAAGGAAGTGGCTTTGGTGCAGTTGCTACTGTTTTCCTGCTTCTCGTGCACTACATTATTGCTACCTCATGATAGCCAACAGCTGGGGTGAGGAGTCCAAAGCGCCCTGCCCCAGTCACACATCCAGAACAAGCATGACCTTGGCTTTGGCCCAGCTCAGCACGCACCATGGCATGGGTCTTCTAACATAAGCACCATGTTTCCAAGGTTTCACTCCATGCTCAGGTGACAGAGCTTCTGTCATCACAATGTTCTTTGTGCACCCACCAGTGCTTGGCCTCTGCAGTGCGCATGTGTCTCCCGGGTACCATTCTCACCCAGGGCGGCTTCTTTACCGTCAGGGTTCTGTGCATCTGGTATCACAATAGCAAGCAACGTCCCCTTGCACTGGCACTAACATCTCTACAGTGTGCTGATACAACCCTCCCTATGCATTGCTTTTTTAGCTTCTCAGGAAGCAAGTTTTTAGCAAACATAATGACAAGGCACATTAGTGGTTTCTGCATCACCTACTTAGTTGTGGTCAGGCCCTGTCCAAAGGAGTCAGGCACTCAGCCTCAGGTAGAGTTGGAGGCTCTTCCTTGGCACTCTCTCTCAGCCCAATTGTAGCAGCTGCTCCTTATATATAATGTGGCTGCATTCTGCAGAATTCTCTTTACTTCTCACTAGCCAATTATCTGCTACTTCAAGCTTCGGTATGGTTAGAAAGTCTTATATTAAGATTTCTGCTGTCAAATTCCTGTGTGGTTTCTCTTTCCTGATGTGACCCTGACTGATACACCATCTTTCAAGATAAAGAATTTCAAGTGCAACCTAGAAGCCAAGGCACAAACCTAGATCCTCTACACAGAAAATTCCGTGAGTTTTTTTACTACACCAAAATCATTTTTGCATGAATAAAGAAATATTAAGGAAGAAAGGAATAAGGTCCTAATGCAGTAAGATGATTAACCTCAATGTCACTTTATAACCTCCTCCCCCCATCTCATCCTCTCAGACACAAAGACAGAAGGATCACACGACATGACAAGCTACATGGAACTACTCACCACACAGATGCAGGCTTGCACCCATGATTAAGGAGCAAAAAGCAAAGGTTAGCCCTACGTATATCAAATTTTAATCACAAAACAAATTCTGGAATCTACAGGTAGTACCCAAGACAGATAAAACTGAACATAGAATGCCAAATGAAACTTGGCCCTGATCGACAGGCGAAATCAACCAGGACACCAGATATGCTAACGTCCTAACTTTTGGAGAAATGTCTGCACAGTGATACTGAGCACAGTGTAATCAGGCATTGATTTATTATTCTGCACTCAAGTAAATCAAACTGAATTAAAAAAGAGACTTGGCTCTTCCTATCACTCAAGGTCACTTGCTTAGTACACCAAGAAGAGTTGGCTCTTAAATGAGAATTGAAGCAAAACTCAATGCAATCCTATTTAATGAACTAAGTATCAGAGTTACCAGGTTGGATATGACCTTGCATTCATTTCAGATAATTCAATCATTTAGCTTTGGTAGTGAATGTCACATGTTTGAGGGCAACAAAAATGTCGAACTCTCCTCCACTCTCCAAAGCACTTCCTGTAGTTGCAACCTGCCATTTATTTTCAACAGGCCTCTGTAGCCTTGTGTTTTTCTTGATACCAATATCACCTCAATCACGAAGCTTTCTCTGCTCTCTACCAACGAAAGGAAATGTGACTTCCCCGTTGTTGGGAGTCCCACAAAATGACCTGCGTTTCTTTTATGAAGATCTGTGTGCTGTGATTTGTACACTCATCCAGGACACATCTTCCTCTGTCGATCAGGGTGCTATAATTTACTCTAGGACAAGAAATAGTTTATTACTGGGAGTGAGGTATTGTCAGAGTAGCCAATATCATAGTTTCTGCACTGACAGTACCCGGTGATAAATATATAACTTCTCAAAATCACATACCAGGTTTAAAGAATGGCCGTGAATAGAATCCAAGTTTCTTTGCTTTCTAAGCCATTCTAAGTGTCAAGAGAACAAGATTTAGCAATCTTAACACTAGGCTTTTGAAAAAGAAAGCCAAGACACTAGAAGAACTATGGGAATTAGCAGTTGGACAATAGGATATGTATTATACTTGGCAGCAGGAAAAGTTAAGACTAGTTTTGGCCAAACCAAGACGTAAAATCAACCTACACTACTCAGAATTTGTGTGTCAACGTGACTAGTGAAGAGGGAAATACTATGTTCAAAGATATATTTATGGTGATTGTTAGACCCTTGAATACTAATGAAATGAAGATAAGTAATATCTGGGGCTTATGCAATTATGAAAGTCAGGGGGTTATCATATCACATTTAATTTTTTTGCAATTTGCATTTTCACTCAGCAATCTCTTTCTTTGATTTACCCATGAGGGACCATACGGTTGTACTATATTCATTTTACCACTGTATAGCATCCCTTTGTGTGACTGCATTAAACTACTTATCCATCACATTGCTGAGGAAATTTGGGTTGTTTTCAGATATTCAAAATAATATTATCAATGTTCTCATCGGTATGTCTTGGTGACATATAAGCGCTCTCTCTCTAGCTCTGTCTCATAGAGCTAAACACTATAATAATAGAGTACTCCTATTTTGAGCATTAATTGGTATTTCCACCCTTTCATTTTGGCAAGGATCCCCAGTACAATATTGAGCAGGCATAGAAAAAATAGACATTTTTGCCTTATTCCAAATTTTACCAAGAAAGAATTCAGTATCTGTGATTTGCTTGAAGTAAGCAAGGCATAGTTTTTTTTTTAATTTTTCTTTACATTTTTTTCTCCTTTTATTCTTCAGCACAATGGACTAAACCCAGGTCCTCAGCTTTGACAGTCAAGTACTCAATCATTGAGTTACAGAAACCCCATCACTAGAGAGCTAGTGAATAGTGCCTCAGTGCAAGTAGGTCATTCTGAATAATTCAATAAAAATAGTTTTAGAAGATAATTCATTGCTATAAATTTGAGGATTATTATAGAGGAAATTAATGGCTATATTTTAAAAATAAATGAAACCACTTACGCTGTAACCTAGAGATAACTAGTGTTAGTTCTGTATGTGTTGGGTCTCTCCTAGTTTTTCCTGAGATTCTTCCTGACTGTCTCTCTTTCTCATCACCAAGTGTTTAAATTAATATAAATTTTTCCATCAAAATATAATTGACTAAGGAATAAATTTCTGTCCAAGTGAGTTCCCAATGGGTCACTTTTGGTATGAACTGGGGGTGCTGGATGAGCTGCAGTGATATTTCAGTTCTGTATTTTACTTTTGTATAAGCTAGAGATATCAAAAAATTCAGGCACAAGACAGGGTTTTACTGAGCACGTATTCTTTGCCAGGCACTGATTTAATTCTCATGGGAAGATGGGGTCCCTTCCCCCTTGTGATCCTACCTCATGCACTCTTCCTACACCTATGTGGGCACCTGACTCGACGCTGAGTTGTGTTACTATAAGTCAGTCTGTAGGCCTATGTCTATGAACTCTCGACAGATCAGGATGACACAGCAGAAATGACACATCTTGTTGTTAGTGTTTTGTTGTTTCAAGACCTTCACAAGGCGCTACATCTGCATCTAGTTTTTCTTTTTTTTTTTTAATTTTTTAATAGAGTCTTTCTAAGCTACTAAGTTGACAAGGTTGATTTTTATAGTTGCAAACTTCCTGCCTAAGTCTCCCAGAAAATAATACTTTCATAAACTATCTTGGTGAGTCAGTTAATTCACTCTCCAGCAAACACCGATGTCACTGTAGGTCTACATGCTCTGCGTACAAAGTCTAGGCATGGTCCTCTCCATTAGCTGTCCCCAACATTTTTGGCACCAGTGGCCAGTTTCGTGGAAGAGATTTTTTTTCCATGAACCACCGGGAAGGAGATGGTCTCAAGATGAATCAAGCATATTACGTTTATTGTGCACTTTATTTCTGTTTTCATCACGTTACAATCTATAGTGAGATAGGAATACGGCTCACCATAATGCAGAATCCATGTGGGCCCTGAGCTTTCCTGCAACTAGATACTCCCATGTGGGGTTGCTGGGAGACAGGGATACCCAAAGTGTGCTGCTTTATGTCCTATTTCCTGCACCATCTCCTTCTGGTCTGTGAGTCAAAACTCTTTGCTAGTGTTCATCTGTATTTGTGGCTGTTCCCCAGCTGTTTCCTTTCACCTCAGCGCCACCTCAGATCATCAGAAATCAGATTCTCATAAGGATCGCACAACCTAGATCCCTCACATGCACAGTTTACATTACAATTCAGGCTCCTATAAGAATCCAATACCATCGCGCATCTAACAGGAGGCAGTACTCAGGTGGTAATGCTAGCAACGGTGAATGGCTGTAAATAAAGATAAAACTTCACACATTGACCTGTTTCATGCCTCCCCAAGGGCGCCGGCTCCTAACAGGCCATGCACTGGTACCATTCCATGGCCTGGGGGCTGGGAACCTCTGCTCTAGATCATAAGATGCGAAGTCCATGCCTGGAGAGACTTCGCCTTGTTTCCTTTTATAGCATAATTTCCTGACATTCAATAGGAAGTCAGAATTACGTTCTCCAATACTGTGACTGCTTGGGTTCACTCGCTCAGTGAAGTTAGTGAATTTCCCATCTGCTCTAAAAGTTTGAGCTTCAGTTTGTGCTGCAAATGCTACAAAATTTGACATTGTTTTATGCCTGATATTATTCTATTTCAGAAAGAATTGCTTGGGACTTGGGAACCCAAAGCTGGCCAACTTACGTTGCTTCACTTCTGCTGCTTATGAATATTGCCTTCAAACTTTAAGAATTTGGAAACTCTGTGCAGTAGCAACAATCCCAAAACTATGACTTCCATATCATCTCCTCTATTATTGTAGTAATGGAACCAAACGATATAAACTTTTTTGTTTTTAAAGAAAAAAGGAAACAGGATCCTTCTATATGAGTCTCATATTTGCGCACCCCATATATACTGATTCAAATGCTGAAATGGCATGATATGACAACCTATTTTAAAATGGTTATGTTCTCTGCAAAACAAAAAATAAAATAATTTTGAAGGTGCAGTGCTTTAATATGAGTGGTTTGAATATAGCAATGCTTACATTTGTATAAGTTGAACAGAGGTTCGACATGATTCCAGAAATGTATTGATCTTTCATATACTGAAAGTTGTATCAACTGCTTATCCTAAAAAGATGAACTAGGCTAAGCCCTGCCTTCAAGTCTTGTTGGACAAGAAGACATAAATCCAATTAAAATACAGCCATCCTGGAAAGTACTGACAAATGCAGGGCTGGTAGAAGGAAAAATTATACCCTTCAATGCATGTCGGGGATTGAGGTAGGAAACACCTGATGATTGCTGGGATCATTCTGAGACAGGATGACCTTTGGTCCTGGAGGTAAGAATAGTATAAAGCATCCTTCAACCTTCCTTTCATTGTCTAAAGATCCAACTGGGCTAGCCACTTGATTCACAGAAATTCAATCCTATTATGTTCACATTGGGAATAAAGAAGAAGTTGTTTTTTTTTTTTTTTAAATCAGAAACCTGACTAAGTTCTCTACCTAAGTTCTGTTTGTAGCCTTAGCACTGAGCTAGAGGAACGACAGGGTCTCAGACACACACAGAGAAACAGGACACCCTGCCTGGCCACCTAGACGGGAATGTTTCGCAGGGGCTCCTACAAAGCAGACAAGAATTCTGTCTATAGACTCAGAAATAAAAGAATCTACATGCAAAAAGGAAACCTAGAAAAAGCAAGTCTCAACTCAGGTCCTATGAGAGGTTTTCTAGGAAAATGTTTACTTCTATTAGAGTTCCAATTCTAGGACACTGCTCAGAAGTATTCATATCCTGGGCCACAGAAGCATGTTTAAGGAGTGACTTTTCTTCAAGTCTTTATAAGAATTTAACTTTTGCTCTTAAGTTTCAGTTGTTCATGGAATCGCAGGAACGATAACAGACATGTATATAAGGTGACACGAGCTGTACCTCAGATTGCACCCACCCGTACAAGGCCTCCCCTTTCCCGAGAAGGCATGAATCGGTGAGTGCTGAGGTTGAGTGTGGTGTGCGTCTTGGGATTGTCCATGTGCGGACATGGAGCTGTGTGTAATTCGCTGCATTTCCTGTGACACTCCTGGCCAGGCCTCTCCCCAGGCCCGCCTCGTCTCCCGTGGCTGTTGCTTCACTCCCAGGGTTCGCTCTCCCAAGTGGCAAGTTCTGCATGGTGACCACGAAAGCCCTGGCTGAAGGAGCCGCTCCCGGGATAAGGAACACGCTCTCTTTCCTTTTGACCTATGATCTACAGTCTGTTTATAGTGTCTTCTCTTTCCCACTGTGGGACTTGAGGCTGTTACAAAGATGATTATGACAAAATTCAACAGAAAGTTGCAGATTCCTCAACGAATCCTTGAGCACACATTTCCTACATGTTCTGTTTTCTTTGTTGTTACTGTTGTTCTTTTTTTTTATTTTAAGAGCAAGCAACAAAAGTCGGAGAAAAAGGATTATTTATTACTTCGCAGTACAAGGTGTTGGGCTCAAGCCTTCACACTAAGCTACATCCCTGGCCCACTTTTTAATTTTTGCTTTCAAGACAGGGTCTTGTCAAGTTGCTAAGTTATCCAGGCTAGACTTGAACTTGGGATCTTCCTGCCTCAGCCTCCCAGAGTTCTGGATGACACGCCTGCTCCATTGGAGCCCAAGGAAGAAAGGATTTTAAACCTGTGAGGCAGGGCCAAAGGGGTACCAACCCCCAACTCTTCAAATCAGCATCCTTGAAAGCTGGGTTGGGGGATGGGAGATGTTTTGTGAGGATCAACTGGCGGAAAAGGAAGCTTTCTACATTCAAACCCTTGCAGTGTTTTTGCTCAAATGAGTGCCACACAGACACGCAGCATGGCCTGTATGCCCACTTACAAGCAATGTATGGAAGGCACGTGGAGAAATACGAGCCCTGCCCTACGCCTCGCCCGTCTTTGGGGAACAACTCTCCCACAGGGGTTGAACGAAGTTGCTGCTCCTCCACCTCTAAGTAGGATCCACCCCTGCCTCCCGAAGTCACAGGGCAGAGCAGCCCTCCTGATCCCCACGGCATTTCCCAGTCATCCCTTCACCGGGCCCCAGAGGGCTGTGTTTGCAGCAAGAATACGGATCCATCATCTAGGGGGCCCTCCGTCCCGGGTCTCTGAACTATGTAAGATCAGGAACTCTGGCCTTTGAAGTCTGTACAGTTTTTCTCCCATTCATGAGTACTGTAAATGTTTTGTCTGACAGTAAGAGGCAAAGAACTGAGATAGAAATTTTGGGTTTTTTTTTTTTTTTTTCTGTCCTGAACATTAGAAAGGTACCATTTTCCTTTCCTTTCACAAGAAAAAAAAAAAAAATAGAGCCTATGTTCACTCAGATAGGCTTTATTGTTGGGAATGTCTTCTCCATCTCTTATTCAACTTCCAACATTACTCTGTGTTCAGTAATGAAAGCAACATGGAGCTCAGAGAGAAGGACCGAATCTCCAAGTCACTTAAGTCAAATCGGAACAAAAAGCCAAGCATTTTTAACTCCTACATACTTCCGTTGTACATTGTTACTGCTAACTTTTTTTTCTTTCTCAACTGCAATATTTGTCAAGTACCTGACATGTGTCAAAGTTTGTACCAAGGGGCACAGGACATAGTTTACAAGTCAATAGACACACGACCTCTGCTTAAATCAGTTCTGCTCCATGTAACTCAATGTTTATTCAATAGGAGATAATATATACTATAAAATATATATTTTTCCCCCAGCAGAAGCTTACCTAAAAATCCTCTCATAGCTCCACTGGGTTTTTGGTGAATTAACATTGTAAAATGTATTACAGTTTTGAATAACAAAGACAGCTTGAGTTGCATTGACAGGAAACGGTATTGAAAGGCTGAGGACATGGCAAAGGTGTGACCCACCTGTGCACCTTTCCAACTCAAAAACTTTAGATTTGAGATATCAATTTAAAAAATTAAACAGACTCTTCCTGGAACGCACTTATCAGATCTACAGTCTTTGAAAATACGAGCACTGTGACAATAAAAATTTCCACCCCCATCAAATATATCCAAATTCTGATAAATATCCTAAGGTGCAAGCAAAGAAAAAAACTTTAGTGAAAGATTAAGAGGAATAGAGATTGTATTTTATTCACTAAGGAAATTTGTGAACTTGTATCTTCTGATCTTATGAAGCATTTTTTTTATCATATGATACCTGCAACATATAAGAAAGGAAGCTGGTATCATTCATTGGTTGAGAGTATTATATCCACAGTTGGCTGGTTCCCAAGTGGAGGCATCATGGTGCAAAGGCACGGTGTGGCAGAATAATACTGCTCACCTTGTGCTGACCAGAAGCAGAGCCAGGCAGCAGAGGCACCAGCAAGAAGTATGCTCTCCAGTTCCAGCACCCTGGGACCCACCTCCTTCCACTGGGCCACGTGCTCTAACAGGTCATTCAGCTGTGAACGTAGTGGATTCACCCCCTGATACGTATAGCATCCTTACAGCTCAAACACCTCCACAGGAGAAATCTCTTAACACGGTCAAGTTATAATTTAGCTTAAGTGTCACAATGTGGCTATCCTTTCTTAATTAAACAATGTTTATATTATCCCTCTAAACAATACAATGGGATGGTGACGTCACTTTCCAATCATCTGATCTTCAGCTGAGCTGTCCCCTCCCTGTTTTCTCTCTCTCCCTGTGCACTGGACACTTGATGCTGTGGAGGGGCTTGAGACCGCCTCTGCCCTAGGAAAAGAGCAACAGAAGCAGAAATTCTTTAAACATTATTTGTAATGGCTATCGGAGGAATAAGGGAATAAATAAAATACATATTATGGCTTGATTTATCTTGAAATCAAGAAGGGTGGTTTGTAAAGTCATTAGTAAGTAGTGTATAATACCATGATAGAGCAATAGGTTCTGAGATTAATAAGAATGCCTACTGTCAGCAAAATGATGAGAGCAGAAATCCCCTGGACAGAGGCCTTAACTGGGATCTGGCTAGTCATAAGGCAGAGTTCAAGTTACCAGGGTTTCCTAGTGTGAGAGTTTACTGAGAAATACCAAATCGAAAGGCTCCAACTCTTTGATTGATTGATTGATTGATTTTTTAGACAGAGTCTCATTCTGTAGTCCAGGCTGGTCCTGAATACACGATAGTCCAGGCTGTCCTGGATTCATGGCAACCCTCTTGTTTCAATCGCCCAAGATTACAGGTGTGCACTACCACATCTGACTAATTTTTATATGGTGCTCGGGGATGGAACCCAAGACCCTGTGCATGCTAGGCAAGCGCTCTAACCACTGATCTACCCTTTTGATTCATGACATTTGCAGGAGACATACCCTTAAAGAAAAAAGAAAGCAATTTTTATAACAATGTCTATAATAATGATATTTATTAGTTACACTTATGATTGATTTTTAAATGCAAATCATTTAAATGAATAAGCATTTTGCAAGACCTACACAACTGTCAAGGCTCAGGAAGAGCTTGCAAGGACACGGAAAACAAGGCGACACAAAAGTCGTGAAGAGTTAAGATCACGTGCATACTGCTTCGCCCAGTGAAAGGAGAGAGCTGAAATGCAGCTATAATACAACTCCAGGGAAGTGGGAGGGAGAGGGGACATCAAGAAGCTTAGACATGAATAGAGCAAACTTCCCCATGTGGTTACTGCTGCATGACAGCAGTTATGTTGACGTTGCTGATGATGCTGCATTCTGGAATCGCCAGTATTTTCCATCATGGAAAAGGAAGCCTTCTTCCCAGTCACGGAAAAGGCTGGTAAATGTTTAACCTTTGCAGAATAAGCTCTTCAGGTGTCCCTGGATATTTAAAAACATTAACAGTATATTCGCGAGGAGAGACGCTTAGCAGTTGTCCACTTGGTTCTCTGTGAACATGAGACACCTCCTCAGGCCAGCACAGGGCTCTAAACTAATTCATGCTTGTAGGCTTCTGCATTCCGAAGCCCTGGGCAGGCGGGATAGGGGACTGCATGGAAGAATGATGAAATAGCACAAAAAGCTATGGGTCGATCTCCAGCCCCTTGACCTACTTCTACCAGAATCACTCTGTTTGGTTCTGCGGTTTCCTTTGGCAATCTCAGGTGTGGATTGTGTTTCTTTCTCTTGGGCTGGAAGAAACGCTTCAAGCTCATCTGAATGCCCTAGGCAAAAAACAGAAGCCTGCAGGGACTGATTTTCATCATGGACTTCCTTCTTGGAGCTCATATATGCTATAATTAATAGAGCACATTACAGCTTCCATTTAATGTAGCAGAATCCTATCTATGTGGGTGTGTATTAATGGAAAATACCCTTTGGCATCTCAAACAGTTCAAGTCTCAATATTTTACTAAAATCGATAGGAGAAGGTTTACATTGCAGCAGCTTTTCTTAAATTACATACAAATTAGTTTTTGAGGAGTGAAGATTGTGAATACTCTTGAGTTCATTGAAAATTCAACTTTTCAAGAAAATATTCAGCATGGTGGGTAGCTAGAGGTGTAAATATCTTCCAGAATCTCAAATTCTGAAACGGATTACACAAATGCACAAGTGATACAAACAAGGAGGTAAAAATTAACATACGCACATTGTGTGGGTATGGGAAGTCTTATGACAATATGGGTAAAGGTAAACCCAAGATCTGTCCTGCACTCAATCAAAGTATCACCTTTATACTAGGCTTTGTCAGTTTGGGACTTTATGCAGAAAAAAAAATTCCATACATCAGGCGGGAGGCTGGGGTCTTTAGAAAGGCCGGCTGGCAAGGCTGGCCCTTGGCCAACATCTGGAAACTGGACTCGCAGCAAGGTCCCTCTTTCGCAGCTCTGATCAATGACACACAGTCACAACAACAGAAGAGTGACTCACGCTGAATACGCATGCCCCTTCTGGGAGTCTTAAACTTTGATAATCACTAGACAGGGAATGCTTATGTGAGGAGCCCACCCTAACTAAGGGGAGCTGCATCTTTGGAGGGCTTCTCTGAGCAAAAAGCAATCTACTCCTTTTGGGCCCAGTGCCCAAAAAGCCAGGTTGCCTTAGCCCTCAACGAAACGAGGGGAGAAAATAAATAGAAACGCGACAGAAAACTCTCGCCATATATTCTCTGCGATATTCTGCCATGGTAGGGATAAGATATCTATTCTGTTAAAAGCTGATACAAATAACTGGCTGTTGGCAAATACGATTTTGAAATATTGTTGAATTGCTATGTCCTCATCATCTATAATTAAACAAAGATAAATCTACATGGGCCACGTTCCTAAGGTACCACGTGCACCACGAAGCTGCACCGGGCAGGTCCTGCTGCCTCTCAGGGGATCAGTGTTAACATAAGTGGGTGTGGACTTGCCGAATTCCTTTTCTCTTTGAAAATGTTATTTATCCCTGCAGTATCCAGAATTAGCCACACGATGGCAAACGAGTTCTACCTTAGCCACATTGTGAGCGCAGAGGGTGAGTTCAACGCCCAGATTGCGGTAGGACGCGTTAAGTCGTGAGAAGTCGTATTGCAACTACCTGAGCTAGGCAGAAACCATTCACCAGCTGGCGGCCTCCGACATTCTGTGTCAAGATGACAGCTGCCTCCGTGGAGGAAAAGGTGTCCGGTTTTGAATTCGAAAAGTACCACGGACTTGTAAATTCGCAGAAATAAAAGCTTCAGGTCTGTTTTAAAGATAGAAAGAAATACCATGCACCCCCATTCAAGGTTAAATAGCTGCTCTCCACCGACAGAGCCGGAACTAGAACACAGCTTTCGATTCTAGACCAATATCCTGAACTTACCAAGCAAAGCTGTATCAGAAAACAAATTTTAAAAAACAACCTACACCAAAATGTTGAAAAGCGTTCAGTGCCAACGGGCTACCGTACTTGGGGTCACCAGGGAAACTAGCATGATACCCTAGCCCGGAGAGGGGTAGAAACCAGCACAGATTCAAGTGGCCGCCTTTTTATACCAATGTAAAGTCAGGGGGTTCTGTGAGTACGAGGTTACCACTTCCTGCCTAGTGAAGTCAAGGTCAATCTTTTCTTTTTCCTCTTCTGTTTATTTTGAGCTAAGCTTAGATTTATGAGGAAAACAAATTGAAAAGTGAGTACAGTTTCTGCGTATCTTTCCCCCGGCTCCCCCTACCGGTAACTGCGGACACACTCAGAGTACAATCACCAAAGCTGCAAATCAACTTTGCCAGCTGTGGTGGTTTGGATCTGGAGTGTCCCCCAAAAGCCTCATGTGCCTGTGGATACCGTGTGGGGTTTGGAGGTGGGGCCTGGCTGGAAGGGGATAGGTGCCTGGGGCTTGACCTGGAGGGGAGGGTGCTGGGTCCGCCTTCCTCCCAGTTCTCTCCTGTTCCACCACTTGTGAGGATCTCCGTTGCTGGAACTCTGGCTCTGGCCCTGCCCCCACTCCGGCCCTGACATGTGTTTCCATCATTTTCCAGCCACCCACCTGTGAATGGTCTGTGATCTTTTGAAATTGTAACTTACAATAAATCTTTCCTCTCTAATTTGTGGATGTTGGGTACTGAGTCACAGCAATAAAAACCTAAGACACCACCATATTAATTAAACCATGGATTATTTTCTAATTTTTCTAGGTTTCCACTAATATCCTTCTTCTATTCTAGAATCTTACCCAGGTTCTCAAATTTGGTTTGATTTGATTTCTCCCTCGTATCTTTCTGCCTACATAATACTTCCTTAACCTGTGGTCACTTTGACACTTTTGCAAACTAATGACCAGTTTTTCTATAGTCTGTCCCATGGTCCAGTAATTTATTTTTAATTTCTCTTTTCACATTAGATCAAAGCTAAGCATTTTTTGAGACAATACCATGCACAACACGTTATGTTCTTCACAGACTTCATATAAACAGACATAATGATAGCAATGTGTCTGTTGCTAGTGATAGTTACTTGATTACTTGGCTAAGTGACAATGTTACGGGTTTCATTAGGAAACTACTAATTAGAAAGCTACTTTATTTCTGTCTGGAGTTAGGAAATAACTTGAGGAAGAGAGACTTTGGGGCTG
Source organism: Ctenodactylus gundi (assembly GCA_004027205.1). Classification (NCBI taxonomy): domain Eukaryota; kingdom Metazoa; phylum Chordata; class Mammalia; order Rodentia; family Ctenodactylidae; genus Ctenodactylus; species Ctenodactylus gundi. The sequence goes on along the minus strand of PVKB01003166.1, from coordinate 137,940 downwards.
TACAAATATCTTGTTTCTCTCCCAACGTTCCCCCTCTGACTTTAGCATCCATCAGGCTCCTAACTTAATAGAAACCGGTGATTTCCACTTTCCCCATTTCTTCTACACTTGCTAGTGAGAGTTGACAGGGGTCTCTCATCCTCCATTTCTTTATTTGGTCATGTATTTACATCAGTGTCATCCCATGGAGGCTCCTTTCCTCTTGCGGGTTAAAATCCACTGCTGTACTGCCCCTGTTTCCCTTCTGACTCCATTGCCCCGGCTGTAGATTTTTGGTCCTAATGTTCACTGGATGAACCTCCATCCTTTTGAAATCAGTTCTTATTTTTAATCATCGAGTGTCCCCAGCTACTCTGAAATTTTGCCTGCTCCAGACCTGGCTTCAAGTCTGGCTCCGTGTTTGGGGGGATGTGGTTCAGACTCTAAGCTGGAGCTTCTAAGTGTGTCTGTTGCAGCTGAAACATCTTTGTTCCTCATTTTGCTCATCCAGCAGAAATGGGTGTGCATACGTGACACAGCAAATGCACACCTGTACCGCTATCTCCCTGTCCCTGAACGCTCATACTGGCGCTTTCCAATGCCACAGAGCTCGTGACAGAACCTTTTTTTCTCTTTTTTTCTTGTGACTCTTCTCTCCAACAATGAAGAATTGGCTCTCAGAGGACAACCAGGGCCCAATGTGGCCTTCCTGAGGTCTACTTGGCCAGAAAGTGCATACATTTTGTGAACTACTTAGACATGTACAAGATAGAAACAAAGTTACACAAAATTATAAAGTTGTGTGTCTTAGGACCATAAAGAAACCATTCAGCCAACATCTGTGAGTGAGTAGGTGGGACCATGGTCGTGGCCGTGTCCTCTGTAGTTGCAGGAACTGATGGCAATCTACCTGTTCGCCATCAGAAGAAAAAAGCAAAAGATCATGAATCAAAAAGATGGGCCACGATGCCACGAGGCAGTTTTAGACCCAGGATCGAATGAAAGGCCAGCAAAACCATTTATGTAAATTAAAAATTCATACCTACATAAAATATTTCATTCACAAAGATATAGACATATGTATCATGTGTCAGATTCTAGATAGCATGGTGGGAAGAGGGGTCAAAGTGGGAATTAGGTAGAAAAGGAAAAAGCATTTAAGGATAAAATAAAACTAGAGAGATGCATTTTCATCAAATCACTGTTTTTGACTGTATGTGATGAGTCAAGTATTATAATTAATTCAAATTTGCTATTTTGAGGCAAAAATAAAAAATAGGTAATAGTTAAAAATTCAGCAAAATAATGAAAAGTTCAAATATACCATAAATATTTCACATATAAAAATTTTAGTCATTACGGCCTGAAGACACTAAAGAGTAAGATATTCTAAAACTTCAATGGTGAGGACGTGTTGATTTGAACCAGAATGTTCAATTGCACCGGTGCTTCCTAATGCCTTAAGAAGCCAACACCAGGACTATTAAATACATTGTTTCTGCTTTGGAGTTGGTTAACCGCGACGGGCATTCATCACGGTGGGAATATAGCGGTCCCATCTCCAGGTTGTAACAGGTGAATTTCTTCCAGGAGAGAAGGCGGCTGAGGATGTGGCCCAGTGGTAGGGTGCATGCTACGCACACAAAGGGCCCTGCGTTCGGCTCTGAGCCTGAGGTTCTCACTAGGTCCCTCCATGACGCAGAGGAGCCTCTAGTCAGACATCACTGCAATGAATCAGTGGTCCTCACATAGTCACAAGCATCAGGATCAACGGAAGGGAGGGATTCAGATATGGTACTGCTCGCCTTTAATCCCAACATGGGGGAGGCTGAGGCAGGAGGATCACATGTGTACGACCAACCTGGGCACTCACAAGCTTAGCAAAACTGTATTAAAAAAATATTAACATGCTGAGCTGCCCAAGTTGGGCTTGAACTTGTGATCCTCCTGTCTTGGCCCCCAGAGTGCTGGGATGGCAAGGCCCACTCCTCCACATTTTAGGTAAACAAATCTTTTTGTTCTTGCACCTTTGCTGCCGCTGATCCTTTCCTTGGGACCACTCTTTGCACTTTCGCATTCCTGACTCTCCTAACAAATGGCGCTCCTCCAAACACCCACCTTATAGGACCAACCCCCGGAAGTCTCTCCTCCATCCCTGATCGCCCAGGCTACCCGGCCTGCTTTCAAACTCAATGTATTTTATTTTACACGATTGTTCCAATCTCTCCCTAATAGGACGTGCAGCTCTTTGAGGCTTACCGGCAGAAACAGAGCGAGACAAGGGCCGGGTGCCCCATCCGTGCCGCGTTAGGAACGCAGAGGTGTATGGGCACAGCCCCGCTCCGAAGCGGTTTCCGTATGGGGCAGAGCTCCCTCTGCTTCCCTGACTCCATCCCCCGCTTCAGGATGCAGTCGCTGCTGTGCTAATACGTGAGACCCCAGACAAAACTTTTGTTTAACACCCCTCTCTGATATATACCAAAATTATTTTAATATTAATAGAAAAGATGCAAACTAAAAATCATTGAATCCTATATATAATCTGAATGGGAATAATGGAAAGCTAAAACAATCAGAAATAAAATGGCTTTTAGAAGAGAAATATATATATATAATGGTTTGCGTTTGCATCACTGTCTCAAATGTTAGGTACAAAACTCTCCAAGTGGTCACAGCACAGAAGCCACTCGAATCATTTCTTCAATATTCACACATCCTGTGGTTTATTTTTTTAAGCCTCCTATTTAAAGTTGTAGGTAGGGCTGGGAATAGGCTGCTTGCCTGCCATCCCAACCTTCTGGGAGGCCGAGGCAGAAGAAAAAGAAATTTCAGCTCAACCTGGGTCACTTAGCAAGAGCCAGTCTCAAAATTAATATTTAGATAAAGGGTCAAGGATGTAGCTCAGGGCAAAGGTCCAGATGTTGTCAACGATATTGTGAAAAAATATTGAATTCAAAGCAAGCAAATGAACAAAGGAGTAGGTAGATACTAACTGAACCCAAAATGAACAAGGACATTCTTCAAGACTGGTTATTCTCAAACCAAATGTGGGGGTTACTCTGGGGACAGGTGACCGTAGAACCGGGAAACCTCAGGGTGACCTTCCATGCACAGCACAGTGTTTTCTAAGGTGAGTGATTTTTCAGTATGCTAATTTTGAGATGCCACGTGTGTTCTTAAAATCAACAGCAGGCAACAGAACAGAAGGCATTTGAGGGAAGAAGTGTGTTATCTCCATTGCAGTTAAGAAATGCCTGCACCCGTGGATAATAAACCACAAAGGATTTTATTTTACTTTATTAATGTTCCCAAATCTTCAGATGTGACACCCCCCTTTACGATCAGTATGGGGATACGTCTCTTCCATCACCCTCTGCTCCCACACCATTGTGTGAAAATTTTTCCCCCATCAGCGGCATTCCCAAGGTCCCGAATAGCCCAGATTCCAGGCCTCCAAAAACTGGTGGAAGATTTACAATCTCTCAGAAACCCCCAAGTGACTAACATTGCAAAACCCCTGGAGATTGTTCCACTGTGGCAAAGAGCGATGAGAGAGCGGGAGAGGAGGGGTCAGCAGCCCTGTCCTGGCACCTGCTGCACTCAGTCCCGCCTCCTCGTCTCCTTCCAGGACCTGCTCTTGATCTCGATCTGCCTCTACCTTCTAAAAGCAAGGTAAGGGGCCTGGGGTGTAGCTCAGTGATTAGAGCACTTGCCTAGCATGCAAAAAGCTCTGGGTTCGAGACCCAAGCTCCACAAAAAGAATTGGCTGGGTGTGGTGGTGCACGCCCATAACACCAGCACTTTAGGAGGCTCAGACAGGAGCACTGTCAAAGCCTGCCTAAGCCCCACAGTGAGCCCAGGATCAGCCTGGACTGCAGAGTGGGACCTTTACTGGAAAGAAAGGAGGAAGGAAGGAAGGAAGGAAGGAAGGAAGGAAGGAAGGAAGGAAAGAAGGAAGGAAGGAAAGAAAAGAACATGAACAAAGTCCAGGCTTATATGATTTTGAGTTTATACTTGCTGTCCCAACTATGTTTGTGATATTTCATAAACATACATGAAATTTCTACATAAACATTTCTGATTCTTTTGCTGTTGTTGTTGAACCCAAGACCATCAGACTAAGCTATGTAGTCCAGCCTGTTTTTGAATTTTTCATTTGACACAAGGTCTTGCTAAGTTACTAAGTTGCTGACGCTGAGATGGCTCTTGCTGTTCTCCGGCCTCAGCTTCCCAGAGTGCTGGGTGTCCAGGTGGGCACCACCAGGCCAGGCGTTCGGGCTTCCATGGGCAGCACCTGTTGAAGGAAGGCTCCTTCTGCCTCCACGCCTGCGCTCTCATGTTTCCTCCTTCGTGTCATTCTGATACGCACCGAAACATTTACATTGTCCAAGCTGCTCACTCTGCTCACCACGATGCCTTTCACATGGCACCTACAGCTCATTCATCTTCATCATCCTCCCTTGTAGTATGTGTGCGATGAATAAAGAAAAAAATTATTGACCTAGAAGAAATAAGGACCCAGGGTGTGCTTGGAACCACAGGACAGACCAAACTTCCAATCACACCTCACACCTCCAGCCACAGCAGTTTGGCTTCACCTTAGGGACACCTGAGATGTGGATTTTCATGTGACTTTATCAACTCCTCCCCTGACCTACTTCTGAAAAGCTTTCTACACCAGTTGACTTTACTTGAAACGCCTTGTCATAAGTTGACTAATTTAAATAAATACAGGATCAATACAGACAAAGCAGACACCACAGGTAGCACATCCAGGAAGCTAAATATGTAAACAACCCAGGTCGCAGCTCTCTCATTGTTATCTACTCTTAAAAGTGACAGTTACCAACCATCTGCAGATATGTTGTTTCTCCAGCACATACGGAGAGAATGAATAGTGGGTGACTGCCCTCCATCCTCGGTGTCTTCTGCACCACAGGACGGTCTATCCCTACTCCCTGTTGCATGACTTCTTATGCTATGGGACCTGAGTATGTGTCCACCTAGTCGATTCTGGATATGCCCATATGACGTGACTGGATGAAAGAACTATGCATGATGTTTGCTATGCTTGAGCAGAGACTAAAAAAGGAGCTATGGGGTTCAGCTCCAAGTTTTGCCCTTCACCCTGAGAAGCATGTGGCAGATTGGGGTTCCTTTCCCAGTGTGTGATCCAGAATAAAGACACAGAGAACAGAGTGATGCTGACCCCTGTGCTCACGCCTCCCAAGAGGACAAATTAAATATGTATTATAATTAGCCACTGAGTTTGTGGCTGGTGATGGCAGAGAACCAAAAAGAAAACCTAACACCTAGGATACATTATTGAAAATGTTATTTTTTAATTGAAAGGTGAGGAACATATCCTATTTATATTTTTATAACATGGCACATAAAAACTACTAAGTAAATATTTTTTAATAACTTTAGTTGCAATAAGGTAAAACAGGCTTTGTTTAATTATGTAGAAATTAAAACTTTGGAAATTGGGTTCCCTTGGCCTACTAGACATCTGTTGTTTTCTTATCGGTTCTGAACATCTTTCCGTACTTCCAACAACACCAGTCATCCCTTTTCAGGAGCCAGCGATGAAGAGAAGACACTGGCCTTAGGAGTAGGCACACAGTGTACAGTTGACCAAGGAGAACCACCGTGTTCTGTCACGGTGACTGCTCTTGGCGGCCACATGCCCCAAGATATTAGAAGCCTTTCTTGCATTTCTATTCGCTGGAGTGGCTGGAGGAAACATCCATTTTTTTTTTCTGGGTTTACAGCTGCAGCAGGCGGCAGCCAGCCTCCAACCAAGAAGACAAGAACAAAGCCAACCAGGAAGAACAGCAAAACTGAAAGTGTTTTGAGGACTCTTCAGTCCTTTGCTCCATCTTTGAAATCCTGAATCTAACTCTTCCATGTGGCTCTGTTCCTGAGTAATCCTGGTATCCTAAGAATTTCTTCTTTGCTTCAGTAAATTCAAACCAAGATTTTGCATCTGTTGCCTACAGCTTGAACTAAAGCAGCTCTCAAGGAGGGGCTTACAAACCAGAAAAGGAGCAAAACATTAAACTGATTCAGTCTAAGAATTTGGGTTTTCAGGAATAAGAGTCTTGAGACCATGCAGACAGTCACAAGTCAGAGACCCATTCTAGATCAAAATCTGCAGCAACTAAGGGCGGGGATGGGGGGTTACCATGAGCACCCCTAGAGTCTCCACACAGAGACACCCTTACCCCTTCATCTACAGATGGAGTGTCAGGGATACAAACAGGCAAGGAGAACTCACAAGACATGCAGCTTGTACAGTATGTTAGGGAACACATGACCGCAGACCTCGCAGGCCAGGAAAAACCAGCTTACTCCTGGATTCTTTTTCCAGAAATACTAAGATGAATGCAAGAAGTACAAGGAAAGGACAATTCCAAAATGTTCCCACTCGTTGATGAAAAGACTGTAAAGTCAAACAGGAAATTGCCAGAGGGCCAGTACTTCTGGGACAAATAGCATCGTGTCATGACATCTTAGTGACAAAGGAATTAAAGGATTTTGAATCCTTACAGAAGCTGCTCTTGATACAGGGGAGTTTAAAGAGACAACATACAGCCCCTCTGTATCTAAAATACAACCCTGATTTAGTAGCCAGAAAATATCCTTCTGAAATATCACTACTTATCGCTCTAAATTCATTGTAACAGGCAGACAGATAAACAGGCAGATAGATAGATAAAATTTAGCTTTTTAAAAAAGTAAGCCAGCATGACAGTACAAGCCAGGCATGGCGGTGCACTCCTACAATCCTAGGACTTCGAGAGGCTGAGGCAAGAACCTTCTAAGGTTAAACTTGACTTCTGAAGTTTAGTGGCTTAATGAAACCCTGTCCCAGAACTGAAAACAAAAATGGCTAGAGATATAGTTCATCACAACAAACCCTGAGTTGCACCCACGCTACTGGAGAACCAACAGCCAACTCTGCAATTCAGCAAACAGTGTTAGAGTTTAGGAGTTCCTTAAATTCTCACCAAACAGGAGATACATGGAACTATTCAGTCCCAGAGAGCCTCAGGGCCCAGGTGAGACAACATGCAGACCACAACACTGAGACGGACCTGGGTCACTCAGGCAGGCAAAGGCCTTCATGCATGGACTAAGCCTTGGCTCTGGGATCACTTGCTCCCCTTTTATGTGTTAAAGGGGAGGAACATATTTAAACACCCTAGTAATTAATGGCTGCCGTCTGAAGCACTGTCCTCTCTGATTCCACCCGTCCACATGCCTCAGGATGGGGACTACCCCCTTACTTTTCCCTACAGTCTGCGAAGAAACTATCCTTTCTATTTACAGGATGGAGAATGGAGCTCAGAGGCTTCCCGCTGACTAGTGGGAGAATGTGGACACAAGCCCCATCCATCCGACACCAAAGTTCTCATCTCGCGGTTCAGCATCACCCCAATGACCAAGCCATCGTTACTCGTTCCTCACAGCATGAGGAGAGCACTGGGTAAAGTTTTTGAGAGTCTCACTCTGGAGTCCAGGCTAGTCCTGAGCTCACCGTGTACCCAGGCTGGCCTGGAGCCCAAGGCAAACCTCCTGCCTCAGGCTTCCAGATGCTGGGATTATAGGTGTGCACCACCAAGCCCACCTCACAGGGTGCTAGGCAACCGACTCCAGGGTCTTGTGCCTGGTAGGCAGATGCTCTAAAGGCTGGGTTATTCTTCCAGCCCCTGGATAAATATCTGATGAATGGGTGAGTCAATGACATCATGTAGCATGTCCTCAGGGTCACCTGTCATATACGCCATGACTGACTTCACTGGTATTTACCCCAACTGTGCCTTTTCATAGAATTATGACTGCAACTACTATGACCCTACAAAGAGTCCACAGTGTGCGATCTGTGGACAGAGAAGTAAGTGACTTTTCCAAGAGAGCAGTGGAGAAGCACTAGACTGCCTAGTTTTGCTAGGATAAAGTTTTTAGCAGATTTGGTGACATGCACCTGTAACCCCAGCACATTGGGAGGCTGAGGCAGGAGGATCACAAGTCTGAGCCCACACCAGGCACTTAGTGACACTGCGAGACCCTTCACACAGCTCAAAAACTTTTTCTTAAATGGTTAGGGAGGCAGCTCAGTCCCAAAGGCCCTAGGTTCAATGCCCAGTATGGAAGAGGGTTGGGGGAAGAATGGAGGAGGCTACTGGGAATAAAAGAAAACAAAACTGATTCTGGCCAAATACTAAATAGGTGTGGATGACATTTTTTTAAGGAAATTAATGGAAAGCATCAACTGGCTCCGAGAGAGAAGCAACATGACCTCAACCAGAGATGAGTGAATCTCTGATAAATGCTTTCAAGTTGGTATCCGACTGGATTCCCCAACAAAAATGTAGGATATTCTAAAATCAGAAATATTTAAAGAGAGCTTACTTATGAAGGAACTAACTGCAGAAGGGTGAGCGAGGCTTAGAGAAGTCACCAGGAGCAAGCTGGGAGTCAGAACGAGCTCCCACCAACCTGCACAGCTCCCCAAGGTGAAAGTAAGAATATGGGGCACCCAAAACCATGAGGGGAAGACGTTGTACCCAGAAAGAAGGAGCAACGTTCTGTCATGGTCAGCCAGAGCTGGCTTCACTGGCAAGGGACTAGAGGGATCGATACAGGGATGTCACTCTTCTCCTGCCGTCTCTCACCAGGCCTCTTCTTTGGACAACCCCAGCAGGCAGCCAGAGACACAGAAGGACCCCTAGGAACTCCCAGAGTCCATGTCAGAAAGACAGCAGAGGCAGGAGAGTGCAGAGAGGCTCAGGGTTCCAGGTAGAAGCTGGCTGGCTCTGAGTCTTCCAAAGAATGACAAAAACATTACTAGAAGTCTAGTTAATATGTCATTTTTTACTTCTTTGTATTAAATGATATGCAGAGTAATTAGAGACAGTGTTAGAATGAAAGAAATTATCACCAGTACATAGATATTATTCTCAAAGCCTAGGGAGCACAGTCACATTTGTTTGGAAACATGCGACTCTGGTACATCCTTGGTAAGCGGTAGGCCTGAGATGTCATTTTGTTTCAGCTCTTTAACCTTCAACAAGTGTTTCAACCCTTAAAAAGCAAGACTGCCATTCTCAGTCTTCATAAAAATACATATCGAGCCATTACTCAGCAAGCTTATGAGAAGTAGGTGGGACAGCTTTCTCCAGATTAACTAATGGGGAAATAGTATCATAAATAAAGTAAATAACTTATTATCTTGCAGTTTGTAAAAGATTAAGTACGATTTGACCTCAGACCTTAGTCTAACTATACGCCACGTACTGTGACACTATAACTGCCTCCTATCCCATAATGAGACTTGAATGAGAAAAAAAATAAAGATAGTGTGTAAAGGGTTATAAAAATGTACTGGTTTTTATTTTATGTCTTCTAATATTCAGCACTATTCCCTCAGTTTGCCTTATAAACAAGATTATTCCATCATTTTTCACATGAGTTCTTTATTATATGTGAGTGGCTTCCAATCTCCTTGTGATGGAGACAGAATTTTCAAATATTCAATTGTGAACAGCATCCTTACAATAATGGAAAATTAAACACTAGCAGGAAGCAATACAAAGTCCAGAAAATTTACAAAACTAATACACCTTTCCCACTATTTTTAGAGTGTTTAGCTGCTCTCCAGAATTTTCTGTCTCACTATAACTACTTGCTCACATACACTGAAAAGCATTGCTTCCTCCGGCCCCTGTTAGCCCTCCATGTTTTCTTGGCATCGTCCTTATCCTAACATCATGCCGCAGCCCCCATTTTTACCAGAGGTGCTAAGGATTCTTGCTCAGAGCCCCACGCAGCCCACGGCCAAGGGCTGACATCATTAAGGCAAAAAAAAAAAAAAAAAATCGCGAGGTCCACACAGGTAAAAACACAGAAGCACAAGAGGCACCCCGAGAGCGCAGTGACCGTCATCCAGGGTGAGTTCTCATCCAATTCCACCCCTCAGGTCTTTCTTTTCTGGATTCTAGAAACACATCATTTTAAACTGAGCAGTATTCCCATGCCTCCCTTGGCCTCCTCTTCCTGGTCCCTCTCAAGGCCGGCGAGGCTAGGCTGTGTTCAGTGTCTCAGGCTTGAAGTTCTTCTTAGTTACAAAAGATTTAGCTAATTTTTTTATTTCAATTGTCTAACTCAAAACAACAAAACAAAAGCTGGAGACTTTAGAGATTACCTAGGACCTAGTTTCTCTTTCACAATCAATCAATCAATCAATCAATCAATGAATAATATTTTAAGAAGTGCACAAAATCTGTTGTCTCCCTGAGCCAACCAAAATACATCTGAAATAGACGCTCCACGCTCCTGAATAGTGAGGATGAGAACAAAGAGGGAATCTATAGGAACAATCTGAAAACCTGGTTCAATAAAGTCACTCCGGGCTGGGAACACGGCTAGCGATTAGAGCACTTGCCTCATAAACACAAGGCTCTGGGTTTGAGATGTCAGTGCCATCTACAAATTTTTCAGGTGTGGTGGTGCATGCCTATAATCCCAGTACTTGGGAGGATTTACTGTGAATTCCAGGCCAGTCTGGGCTTCGTATTGAGTTTAGGACCAGCCTGAACTACTGATCAAGATCCTGTCTTAAAAAAAAAAAAAAGAAAGAAAAGAAAAGAAAAAAGAAAAAGAAATGGCAAAATCATTTTAAAATTTTTTTCTCATCATATCGTAGCCTATATGTTCAGACTGTTAAATTTTTTTTATTTTAAGACTAATGGGATTTTCTGTGCTACCTTCAACCTATGCATATAGGAATGGATTGCATCCATTCCTTGTACCTGTCCCTTTCCTGTCTCTAGATGCACCCTCTCTGGCCCTAGAATATGTCCTATTCCCTCTTCTCCTTTATGGCTGACTTTTTAAGTGTATTAATTAATTCACCTTTTTTGTTTCTTTTCGCATAGGAGAGAGAAAATGCCCAATACTTTTGTTTCTCTTTCACTTAATCCATTTTGATGGTATGTGTCTTGTGTACTAGTCCTGGAGCTTCGAGGACTGTAAAATTTAAATTATATTTCCTATGCTCCAGAATATAAAGTTTTGGAATATTAAAGTGATTCAACAGAGCAGCCAAGCCGAAGAACAAATATGATAGGAAGTAATACCCTAAACATTCTAGCACACAATTAGGCCTTCGGTGTAAACTAGAGCATTGGGGAAGGGGTTTTGCAGTACAGATATGAGCCAGCCTGAGTCCAAGAAACAAGAATTTGGCATGGGGAAGACAATGAAGGATTCTCTGGATTCCCAACTCACGTGATGGAAAAGAAAATCACAACAGAAAGGACATCAGTGGCCTGAGTATATTTATCTGGCACTAGCATGTAGGGTTATTTTCTATGGGAGTGGACAGAAAGGAACCAAAAAAAATCTAGTGATGACCTGACCAAAATCCTCTAAGTGTTATTGATGATAGAGACAGAATAAAGGCGACTCACTATCCTTCTGACTGTTGTCCATAAAGTCTATTTGTTCTCTCTCAAAACTAAGACTCCATGATTCTACCATTCCACTTAGTTTAATCTGCTATAAATCACAACACTGAATCCACATGGAGGGGGCGGGGCTGGAGGAATAGCACAGTGGTTAAAGCGCTTACCTAGCAAGTGCAAGTCACTGAGTTCAATTCCCCAGCACCACATAAGCCAGGCATGGTGGCACATGCCTCTAATTCCAGCACTCCAGAGGCTGAAACAGGAGGATTGCCATGAGTTCGAGGCAAGCTTGAACTACACAGTGAGACTCTTTCTCCAAAAAAAAAAAAAAAAAAATCTTTCTTTCTTCTCTGAATGTAATTAAAATAGTAGACCTGTAGGCCCTGGAAAATGGACTCTACACGGAAAAGGAAAGGTAACTGAGTATGTTTTGGAAGTTAGACGGGAAAACAAGTGCCACTTAACCACATTATCTTTTGACATTTACTCATCACTGTTGATTGATCAAAGTGTTTTCTTTGTTTATATTCTGAGCTAACACAGATTAATTACTCCAATATCCATTTTAAAATTAAATCAAAGAAGACATAATTAGTTGGATTTGATCATGGAGCCAAGAAGAGCACAACACTGGCTAATGCCCCACGTTGAGTTTATTTCTATCAAAAAATTATGCTGAATTTAACCTTTCTCTCAGGAGAAATGGCTGTAACACTGACAGTTAACATCTCTCCTTTGCTGCGTGTCCTGTTCAGAACACCCTGTACAAGAGAATCTCATTCGGAATGCTTCTGAGGCTTGCTGAGGAGAGACTTCACCAGCAGTTTTTAAAGTAAATTCCATATAAATGTTTTTTTAATGTATTTTGAAAAAGAATTCTTTGAAATTAGAAGTACAATGTCTTGCAAGGTATAGAAATTTCACATATCTTACTTGTAGTGGACACATTTTCTTTTGGGCATCCACTGAATGGTGGTCATTCTGTTCAGCTGTCAGTAAATCTGAATTCATCTACATCTATATAGAATGTTACTCATCTTGTTTGTTTAAGGTGAACTACACCAATGAGTGACCATAGAGATTCTCTGGCCACTATGGTTCTAGAGTGTCCCCCAAAGGCTCTTGCATTTAGACGTAGTGGGATAACTACAGAACTGTGTGTTACTGGGAAGTGGAGCTTGGCTGGAAGGGGTGGACACTTGGGCTTTGATCTAGAAAGACTGCGCCAACTTGTTGAGGCTGAGGGTGCCCAGGGCAGAGCTTTCAGGAATTTGTTATTGACTTGTGGGCCAGGAAGTGACGGAGAGGCATGCACCCTATGGTAACTGGCGAAACATTGTTATGGCTTCTTCCTGGGAAAGCCTTGCCTGAGTCTCAGCACATCTGCTTACTCGGGTCTTCACTGGGCTTCTGTTTACAATGCCGTGAGCAGCTCCGGCCTCCACCATTGCCGGCTGCCTATGAATTGACCATGTGAGACCTTCTGAAACTGTGAGCTAAAATAAATCTTTCCTCCCTTAATTTGTGGATGTGAAGTACTCTGTCACAGCTACAAATAAGTAGCTGAGATACTGGCCCTAGAGACTTCTCAAGTTGTGTTCCTTGTACCCATGATGCCCCAGGGGGTGTTATCTCAATCTTTCCCAGCAGCCTACGGTGACTCCAAGGGGAGCCAGTCTAAGAGTGAGCCCAGCAACATTCCAGATGGTTGGAAAAAAGAGGAAGTCAAGTTCTTAATGAGAGTCGTGGCACTTCAGCAACCAAACTGGACAGCTGATACACCTCAAGGTTGTCCAGTAAAGTAAGCCAGGTAGTGACCTGAGTGTTTAGGCATCTTGGATTTTCTGTAGATTCTGCTCAAAAGAATATTTCCCATGATGCCATGGATATCATTCAATTCTCCACAGATCCTGTACTTAGTCAGAGGCTAAGAACTTGAATCTTAAAGCTTGATGAGTACCTGGGCATGCTTTTATTTGTCTTCAGATGAGGCATCTGAAGCAGGGAGGGTGATTTTTTGGAGGACGCAAATCACGGGGACTCCTGGGCCCAGGAGTTTCACACCCCATCCCTTTTGCCTTCCAATCTCACCACTTGTGAGCATGGTGAGGAAGCTGCAGCTTATTACAGGGATGATTTTGAGAATTTTCCAGCTCAGATCTTAAATGTCAGTCACAGAAACAGCTGTATCCTGATTGCTTTAGAGCAAAATGTATATATGAAAAATAATATACATAAAATGTAACTGTGCTTTAAAAATTTCTTATAGCAGGGTGGTCTACGTTTTATTGGGAAACTAAAAATTCAGCTAAGAACAGGCCAGGTACCTCAGTACAGAGAAAGAGCCAGGAGACATGGGAAAGGTACAGTTAAATATCTCAGCTTTCAGCTGCATGAGTTTTTGAAGGTTAAACTTTCTAAGACTTATTGCTCTCAGCGAGATAAAAAGGTATAGCAGTATTATACTTTCCAAAGGATACCAGAAGGATGGCATCAGACAGTGTGAAGGAGCATCATAAATTTTTATTATTTATATATGATTTCCTTAAGATGTAGCGTATCCACCTTGTTTGGAAAGACAAAAGTGTGTGGTAACACACAGGCTCATTTCCTAATCCATAGCTTCCAGCTTCCTAAGGTCTTAGAAAGAGAACTTCTATATTTTAGAAAATAATTTATTGTTTCTACAACCTACAGTCTCAGGTTGATATAGGTCCCAACCCTCATCGTGTAGGTGCTACTCCCCCGGACAATAAGCTTGCCATCTGTGTTCCTGGGCATGCTGTCCTCTGCATTCCTCATACGAGCCAATTACATTTCTGGCTGTTGTTATTCAGCCTCTAAGGCTCTAAGTGCTCTCTCTATCATTCTCTCTCTCTCTCTCTCCCTCTCTCTCTCTCTCCTCCAATCCATCCATTTCTTCATATAAATAATTATTACTTATCATTTTGGGTTGTCTTGAATTTCAGTTCAAATGCTATTTCCTTTATAAGAGCTCCCACACTGCCACTCCTGGTCTTTTCTCCTTCTCTGACCTCTCTTAATGTCCTTTGTCTGTAACTTGTTTACCCTTAAAAGTAAAACAAAACATTACATAAGTAATTGTGAAAAATGTGTTCTATTTCTCTTACTATATGAGGATTTTAAGAACAATATTGGGTCTGATATAATTCTATGTCTTTAAGATTCTCGTGTTAGTCATGTTCCAGTCACTGGGACCAGACACCCAAAGGCAAACTTCGAAGAGGAGAGGAGAGGTTTATTGTGGCTCACAGTTTATTGTGGCTCACAGTTTCAGTAGATTCCGTCCACAGTTTGATGGCTCCAAGACAAAAATGAAACAAAACAAAATACAGCAACCACAAAACACAGCATGGTGAGAGGGTAAGCCAGAGCAAAGCAGTCTGCTACACAGCCACCAGGAAGCAGAACAGGGGAACCAGTGCCAGAGTGGAGGGTGAAGGGAACAGCCATAAAGCTCAAGCCCACATCTCCATGATTCATCAGGCACACCCAGAAGTGGGCTCCACCAACCTCAGGCAGAATTTCAAAGTGAATCAACCTGAAACTCCATGCTTACTGCTACAATACTAAAAGGAGATCATTTATCCATACGTATTTTGATAAATATCATTTTGAACGATAGGTCATAGAAGGAGAAAACAGATAAACTAATGTTACAAGCTGTTATGTATAAAGACAAGAAAAAATAAAGTGAAGGAATAGTCATTCCAGTATCGACTGGAATCATCATCAATAAATATAAGTATGGTTGAGGCACTGATAGGATTTGGATTAACTGAGAAAAACTCAAAAGGTACTCCAAGTGGGAAAATATATATTTAAAAATATATGCAAGATAGGCCAGGTAGAGAAAACAAATAGAAGCAGGGGCAACAACATAACTCACCTAGTAAGCACACAGATTCTCCAAGACAGTGGTGGGTGCTAAGAAATGTTGTAAGACCAAGCAGAGTTAAAGCTTTGGTGCCCATTTTCTGCCTCTTGAGAAGTTACTTACGCATAATATAAACTATAAAAAAATTATATGTAACATACCAATACCAAAGAAAATGAAAGAGATATATTAAGAATAAGTCTAAGAATTTGAGCCTAGAAGACTGAGAAGCCAATTATCTCCCCAAGAGAAATGAATCCACCCACTGATGTCCCAGGTATGTAGATGGGATAGAAACCTCTCTTTGGGTCTTGAATCAAAGAGGAAGGCTTGCTCCATGGAGTTGACACTGCTAGAGAAAGCACTTCTCCCAGCGCTCGCTGTCTGATCAACAAGAAGGCAGGATTAAGACAAGAAAGAAAGAATTGATTTAGAACTTGCTGTACCACCTGATAGAAACACAGACTCGGAAACGCTGCATAGCCCCTCAGCCCAGTCTTCTGACAGGTGACCGAAGTAGGAATCGTGCTGCTTACAACTCCCCTCTCCCCCACAAATACAGCCTGCTGTTCTGTGATTAAATACTCATCATGCCTAGGAATCCGCTTACTGGACGTGAGCATCTCTGAGAGGTCGAATCCTCGTCTCACGAGTGCACAGTTGGAGGACAGGGAACTACGAGGGTGCGGGGTCTCTGGAGCTGCTGGGGAGGTGGGCGGCTGTCATGCCCTTTCCCAGTCAGGATGGACAGACTCACGCGGCCAAGCTCCCGGGAGAGCTGCTCCTACTGGAGTCGTGTGAAATGAACATCACGAAGCACCAGCTTAGCTAAGCGAAAGAGGGGTCCCCAGACACGGGCACCTGGCCTTTGCCCAGCCCAGAGCTCAGTACAAAGGCAACAATGTGTTTTCTAGGGGTCATTTCACCTCCTTATTTGCATTTTTATTTTAAGCCCACATTATTCAGGATAGGTCTAGATCTCTACTTCCCATAGTCAATGTCTAGACTTCTGAGAATTGGAAAAATACCGGACCCGCTCCCCCTTATTGTCAAAATGGCCTGAAGAAAAGCTGGTGCCAATGTGGGGTTCGTAACTGGTTTATGTTATGGTTGGACTTATTCAAATTATTAAACTTGTAAGACTTTACCCAAAATACCTGGATTTTCAAATTCTAGAGATTTAAAAAAATGTCTGAGAGGTTCGGTAACGTTGAGCTTGCATTCCCACCCAGAGCCAATGGGCTGGGACTGAGCAGTAGAGGCTCGTGTCCCCACATGGAAAGTGCTGCCACTCCACGGGGCGGTTCTCTCCATTTCCCTGTTGCCCAAGGAGCAGCCTAAGTTGTTCACTTTCCTCACCTGTTGGGCACAGCTAGGTCATTTACTTTTTGTCACCTCTTCGTGGGGAATGCAAAAACCAACAGTCACAGCCTTGAGGGCTGCATCTTGTGCTGAGATACACAAGGATCTTAATTTTTTTTTCTAGACTTAATATTTATTCCTGGATCTTTGGTTTGGGTCTTGGATGAGTGCTCACTTATCGACCCCAGGATTGCTCTCCCTCTTCTTGGAAGGACCCCTAGATGTAAAATGTCAACTTGTTTTAGTGCTCATCCACAGTGTTGCCCTGCGCTTAGGTTCTGTGTGTCGTCACCCCAGGTCTTGACCTCATGTGTTTGACACAGCTTTTCTTTGGGGACATTCATACTTGATTCTGTATTTTCTAAGCCTACTGTTCAAGCCATCAGTGGGTCCTTGGTAGGTTGTGGCACTATATACACAATCAAGTGGTTTGGGGTAAAAATACTGCTTAAAGTGCTTAGTAATCTAATTATGAACTTAAAAGTGTAAGAAAGACACCCAGGCCTGGTAGTGCAGGCCTGTGAACTCAGCCCTCTGGGAATCTGGGGCAGACAGATCTCAAGTTGGAGCCCATACAGGACAATTCAGTGAATTAGGAAGACTCTGTCTCAAAATGAAAAATAAAAGTGGACTGAGAATTTAAATCAGTGTCAAGACCCTAGGCTCAATTCTCAGTACCACACACACACACACACACACACACACACACACACACACACATGCAAATTTTCTTTATTACATATTGTTTGCGACTTCCTAGGTTGAAAGGAACCGAAATCTGTGTTTAGTTTTATCTTTCATCTTTCTAGGAAGCTCACAATTTTGTTAAGTCACTAATAAATGCAGTGCATATGGTTTTTGTTACTATTTATAATAAGATTGAACCCAGGGCTTCATCACTGAGCTTGGTCCCCAGACCATTTTTGTTGTTTAGACAGTCTTATTAAATTACCAAGTTACACAAGTGAGGCTTGAACTTGCAACCTTCCTGCCTCAGCTTCCAACAGTATGGGTGTGCATGTGCTTCCAAAAAAGGTAAAAGCATTGGGTCAGAAATTTTAATTTGGTCACCGCTCTCCCTCCAGGATCTAGAACAAGTGCTCATGGTTAGTTTCTCAGTAAATTTTTGTTGAATCCATGAATGAGTGTCGGGTCACTGGGTACACAGTGCAGTGCTGTTCTTTAGACATGGGAATCTATAAAATAGGAAACAGGTTGTGTTTTGTGATAAGCTCTCCCAAACAACAGAACTACAGCCTGTACCACTTCCTTCCCCAAATACCATCAACTACTTAACTGTGAGCTCTGGCTTCTAGCTCACATGGTTTACTAAGCCTTTTTATACTCCAAATCCGTAATGTCCCTCAGAATCATAACATTCGCCCATGAATTACCTCCTGATAAATAATCGCAAGGTGTCTATTGGTTTTAGGCATAATGTCGAGACAGACAAAGGGATACTGCATTTATAACACTGTGAAATCAACTGTGGGTTGCTTCCTCCTAAGGAAACATGTTACTGGTCACTAATAACCACGTGTGAAAATACAGTTGTCCAAATATTACCAAACCCAGGTCTGATTGGTGCCTTTCAACCTCCTGCCCATCCGAAGCCCTTCCCAGAACAGGACCTCCTCACTTAGCAGGAATCAGGACTCTTGGCCCAACAGCACTGCCTTGGTCACCATGACGCTGCAGAAGACAGAGCTGTGACTCTTCTTTCTCTAATTCCACCCCGTACAGACTCGAGTCCCTGGCAAGCGAGTCATGCCACCGCTCTGTTTATTAAGAAGGGAACAAACAGGGAGCCCCACTGATGGCAGCGCGGTCTGGGAAGCTGGATCGAATAACCACCCCATGCTGCTGTTTGTAGGAAACAAGATATCCGGTAAACTCAATCTGTGGAATGACCTGATTTCTAAGACTCGCTTAAAACACAAAGAACCTGCCATGACCATCTTCCTCTTTGTAGGGCAGTGCATTTTCAAAAAAATAATGTCTGAATCAAGGTGCTGCCCTGTGCACTAGCTCAAACAATTTTAGGAGAAATTAAGTTCTCAAAAGCCAACGACTGCGGGTTAGAGACAGAATAAAGTCACGTGAAAGACCAATATGAGACAATTTTAGATGTGTTAGCCTTATGATAGCATGTTTTAATTTATGCCTCATAGAAATCTCGTTACACCACTCTGCCTACAATTGCACCGGCTCATAATGCTGCTTGCCTGCTCTTCGGTTTCATTTTGTTCTGGAAAAGCTAGTAGAAGTCACTTTATGTCATGAGTGATTTGCGGAGGCAGACTCATTTCAAGCAATGACAACTGACTATATTTCATCTTATTGTATCCCTGATAATCGAAATAGCAATGAAATGAAAAACCTATCGTCATAATAAAACTATGCGGTGAGTTTTAAATTATCAAATAGAATGATATATTAATCCTCTCTGTGACATTTTCCATTTCTCACAGTTGTCTACGCGGAGGTAAAATTGTGCATTACATAAACCCCCTTTCTCCAGCTCTTGACTTGTGCTGCCACTGGGGCTCCGGAAGACTCACAGTTGCCTTGTTAATATTCATTTCTTTGCTAATAGTCCCGTTTTCTCCACAAAAACAATGTGCTTGGGAGATGGCAATAGCTCACCATCAATACCAATGAGACTTCCTAAGACCACAAAGAACCTTGTATGATGACTTTTGTCATGGTAGGGCTCTGCATTTGAGGACATTTGAGCCCCCCAATTTCCAGGCTTCCCTTGCAGCTCAGGCCCGCCCACTTTTGGCAAAGAGACATGAGAAGAAGTCATTGAAAGGGTGTTTGGGAAACGTCAGAAATAGCGTGGCTGGCGTTGCCCACCACGTTCCTTGCCGCTCAAAATGGATGCCTAGCACTTGATACTGTACCACCTACCTACAGCTAACAAAGTAGCAAACATGAACGACATCATGTTGAGGATGCCACAGTGGGAGGACTGTGATTATCTACCAGTGGATCTCAGATGACTTTGTGGAGGTCTGCGTGAAAATCGAGACAGTGCCAATTCCCACACTTCCTCGTTTGATGAAGACACTTGCTGACATCTTCTTTGATTGGCCACTGAATGCCTTTTTATGTGCTACGGGTGCTTTCTCAGAAACGGTTCCTTGATTCTTTCCCCACAACTACTACAGCTCTCAAACACAATGTATTCTTTTTTTCCTAAATTTAATTGACATGTATAAGTGCAAAGTTTAAAGTTTACATTGATCTTTTCTGAAATGAAGTTTACATTTTGTGCACATGTATATCGTGGCAAAGCTACAGATCCTTCCCCTCTCTCCTTTTGACCCTTCCCCCTCCCCGCCCCACCATTCCCATTATTTTCCGCATTAAGTCCCATGAACTAATTGTGATCTGGGTTTCTCATATCAGAGAAGCCATTCAATATTTCACCTTCTGCTTCTGACTCACTTCACTGAGCGTGATGGTCTCAAGTTGCCTCCATTTGCCTACAAAAGCCTCCAGCCTATCTGTCTTCATAGATGAGAAGAATTCCATTGTATACAAATACCACAATTTGTCAAACACAATGTATTCTAACCTCAACTTGTTCTTCAGCCTTGCCTTGCATCCCATTATGAATCTTTGTTAGAGGTTGTTCCTGCAACATTGGAGTTGCTATACTTATTTTTTATCATGAAAAGTTCTGATAGTAGAGACACATTTCATGACTGATTGCATCTATTCCTAGGCATATTTCTTTCATAAATGTGCACATATATGTCCACCAAATAAAACTACATGGTTGTTTATAGAAACATCACACATAATAACCCCAAATGAGCATCAACAGCAGAGTGAATAATTAATATGTGGCATATTTACAACAATGGAGATGAACAGACCACATCTACAGCTACCTTCAATGACATGAATAGATTTCACAAGAAACAAAGCATCCAGGCACAAAGAAAGACCTATTATGTTATTTCATGCATTTAAAGTTTTAGGCTACGCAGACCAATCAGTATTGCCAAAGCAAGATAATTGCTGCCCTTGGGGAAAGTTCTAACTGGAAGGAGACACCCAAGAGCTATCAGGCTGTTGGTGACCTTCTATTTTTTCAATCTGTGTGATAGCGGCATGGCTGTGTCCACTTGCATAGCAACCTCATTAAGTAGCATT
This sequence comes from Ctenodactylus gundi, assembly GCA_004027205.1. NCBI lineage: Eukaryota > Metazoa > Chordata > Mammalia > Rodentia > Ctenodactylidae > Ctenodactylus > Ctenodactylus gundi. The sequence continues at coordinate 117,060 of PVKB01003166.1, read as the reverse complement.
TTATAACGTATGGACTTCTCTGCACTTATATTTAAATAAAGAGTTTTCTAAAACAAAATGTTTACTCATCCCAAGAAAAGAATCACTAACCTAACCACATTTCCTTTCCACACTTCTTCCTGTGATTTTCTCCTCATTTCCGGGAAGATTTTACTCTTACTCTTCCATAAAATTATGTCTATACTTTTCCCTCTAAAATACATCCCAGGAAACCTTATATAAAGGTATTTGGAGATGTAAATCCCTTCCCTTCCCCACATGGCAGCTATCTCTGGGAAGCCAATGATCTGATCTATCATGTCAGTCGCAATGAACCAATAGGTCGGTAAACATCTTTGAACAGAGAACTGTTTTAAAATAGTTTCCTATAAAGCATATGTACCACAGAACCATTGCTCAAGTACCTACATGCCTGACTTTTCACAAGCTAGGAACATTGGAATTGGAACCATAGGAACATTGAGATTTTGAGGGCAGCTGAATTGCCTCAGAAGGTGCACCAGATTAAATATGTAATGACTACTTATGAGTCTTTACCTGCCTTCACCTTTAGCTATGAAATTTTATACTGGGAAGTTTACCTCTGAGATCTATAGTTCATGCTTCTGACCTATGGGGATAATAATGGTTTGCCTCACAGGAATGTTAGATCTCAACAGCATGGGTAGAAGCATTTCCTAAATGCCAAAGCAAAGCACAAACCAGGAACAATGTCATTCCTTCTTTTACCCAAATGATCTTTACATCAGCAGAGAACTGGCTGAAGTAGTCTCATGTCTTTGGTCTGTCCTACAGCAAGGTATAATAAACAGCTGATAAAGCCTTTAAAAGGTATGTCTATATTGAGGTGGTATTTTTTTTTATTTGAGAATAAAAACAGCATATTAGAACTTTGATGTTTACAGTTACTATTCCTGGAGCAAGGCCAATCACAACACACCTAAAAAATTCTGATTATTGTATGACATTCTAAAACACAAAACGTTCTAAGCGCTGGGGAATATACACGCTGATTGAAAGCTAAGTTCTTAAAAATCTACAAATGTACTTAAATTTAAATTTCTGATTCGGATCAGACAAATGTGTTTTTATCTCTCCTTCAAGCAATGCAACAATGATATGTTAAGTACAAACACCAAAAAAAGGTACATTTGTCAGACAAATTGTCCCAAGCATCATCTAGCAACAAGGAGGAGGGTTATCCATTGAACCAAAGCATTCTCATCCCAGACTCAAGTCCCCACACCTAAATTTGCAATGCTGTGTTTGTATGTCTGCGTGGATCCTTTCAAAGCATCTCAGAAAGACACACTCTTTGAATTGACCTCACTTATAGCTTACAGCTTTCATGAGGATGAATTCGTAAACAAGAGATCAATATGTGAGAAGGAAGGAAGAACTTCACACACTTTCTCATTTACTTTTTAAAGTCAAGAGATCCTTATCATTAGTTAGTGTATAAAGATAACCCGATTCATCTATTCTTAATACTTGATATTAGCCAAAAGGCTGAGAACTGAAGTGATTCATTCATATTCTAACAAATTGTTTTCCAATGATTAACTCCCCAATTCCTGTAGCTTCCCTGTGAGAGGAAAAACAAACATGCACACGAATACACCAGAAGAGAAGCTGGCATTATTTCTCTGGATTTACTGAGATCTTTTTATGGGAATAGAGACAGCAGAGGAAGAAATGACTATTGAACACGACTTAAGTAGAGAAATTGTTAAAACAGTCTCACCTCTTCAGTATATCCTAAAGCAAGGTATAAAACATGATTTCAGGTGACACGGAAATGAAGCTTTTGAAATTTCTGTTTATCTTGAGGTGGCATTTTTATTTGAGAACAAAAATAGCATGTTCAAGCTTGTTATTTTACAGTTACTATTTCTGGGACAAAGCTCAATTTCTTTTGGGGTGTTGATTAAGAGATACACTGACAATATGGGGAGCACACTTATGCAATAAAATTACACAAGAGGTATGTAAATTTCTAGACTTTTGGACTACCGTGTTAGCTGGTATTTTTCTCATTTAGGTGCGAGAAGCATCTCCCGACGGATGCGATCTTCCAGGTCATTTTTAAAAGACTGTTTCAATTCATATTCAAGAGGGTAGAGGTAAGACGTGATGCTTAAGATACGGTTGCATTCAGGAAAACTACATTGAATTATCTCAACATGCAATCATGCGAATTATAAATTTCGGAGACAAGCCAATGTGAAGTGTTAAATCACAGCCTGACAATGGGTGGCTGGAGACCAGGTCTTGGTCTCCACACTAAGGCAGCAGACCCTGTAGCAGACTGCTTCTTAGAGCCACAGCCTGCTCATCTTTAAAAGGACTGAACTGTCTCAGAATTTCTTTCCAGCAACATCAATCTATGAGTTAATATGCAAAGCATTAGCTCCACATTAGGAGCACAGTTAGTCGTGAAGTATGTCAAATGGTCCTGATGGTTAACCAAGCAGTCCCTAAATTAAATTGTTGCTTTTCCATTCAATTTATTCACTCACCCAGAGCCAGGTGGTAAAGTTTTTATTAGTTTACAGTCAATTCTACCCCTACACGCAAGATCCAGGACAATAAAAAGACCTCTCAGAGACTGACCTTTCCTGCCACTAAGCTACATACCACTGACACTGTACTGTCTTCCTAGATCATAACAGAATGGCAGGAAGATGACTGATTTATCTAAAGACCCAAGACTTGAAATGGCAGGCTTTGTATTCCTAGATACCTTCTGAATCAAACCCAAAACTTTTGTACTGTTTGGCATAACCAGGCACACCCTGCTCCTCTGTCATCCTCAGTAAACTCCTATCTAATCTCCAAAGAAGCTCAGAAAGTCTGCTGGCTCTTTCACAGCATCTTGGAATTGGCACAGCATATTAGAGCTAGACTACTCACAGGTCGTCTGTGTCTGCTTCATGAACGTTTTGGATATCAGATGTTTACGTCCCACAGCCCTATCGTCACTGTCATCAAACATCTGCTTGTACAATAACAGTCACCAGAGTGTGCTAAGCAGCCAAAACACTCATTTTGTGTTCCCACAGCTGTAGTCATCGTATTCCTGTTGAGCCCAGGGCTGCTTTTCAAACTCAGTCTATTAAACCTACTTCGACTTCCTTGAAATCTCCGAATATCATAGTCAACTTCAATCTCCTTTCTCTAGACTAAAAACCTTTGTTGTTTCTCTGTGAATCATGTTTTCAAATCCCACTCATACTCCATCATATCCCGAGTCACGCTAGTGTGACAATATTCTTTAGAAATCACGACCCTCAAGACCTGATGTCATCCTCTCCTTCCAGCCCACAAATGTTTGGTGATCAGCATGGGGTCCAACAGCATAACTGGCCGGATCATTTTTATTCCTTATCTTTTATGTTTTCTCCCATCACCTGTAGTACAGGGACAGAGAGACACCAGTGAAGCTTTAGGTTTTGTTTCTGTATTTGAAACTGCTATAGGAAAACCTTGAAGTATAACATTAAAACATAATCTCTACAGTGTCATTAAAGAGCACCCTAATCTCTGAGCAGACCGAATAAAAATAATACTAAAGACAAAAAGCTAGACATCAACATTCATATGTTTGGGTTTTTTTTTTTTTTTTTTTTTGAGACAGGGTCTCGCTCTGTGGTCCAGGCTGGTCCTGAATTCACTTCAGAGCCCAGGCTGGCCTTGGACTCATGGCAATTCTCCTGTCTCAGCCTCCCGAGTGCTGGGATTACAGGCGTGCGCCACCACGCCCAGCTTTTGTGGTGCTGGGGAATCGAACTCGGGTACTTAGCACTTGGCTTAGCACTTGCTCAAGTGCTTTAACCGCTGAGCCATTCCTCCAACCCCACATTATACATGTAATTTTTTTCTATCATGAGGTATTTTCCACTTATATTTGACTTTAACAACAACTCTAGGACGAATGCAGAAATGGCTTAGAACACTTTTCATGTAAGCACAAAATACTCATCAATACTCACAGTTTGTAAATTACAGAGCCTAAATTTCAACCCAAACCTTTGAGTTCTAGATCAATTCTCTATTTAGAACATTATTTTTTTGTAAATAACTAGTGTCTCAACATCTAGTTTGGTTCTAAAGCTCAATTTATCGGGTGAAAATCTTAATGGGCTCCTCTAACCCAATTACTCAAATGTGCTTGTGCTGCAGGTGGCAGTCGCATGGCTATTTCTGTATATTTTTCCATGACAGGAAGGCACATGATCCTCACATTTTAAGTAGGTAGCCACTTGTTTAAATTCCTGATCAAAGGTTTTCTAATCACAAATAGTGAGAACTAGACACTTCCATAAATACTGTCCCCATGGACTCCAAAAGCTATTAGCAGTTTCCAGCCACTAATTACAATTTTATTCTTTAAAAACGGAAAATCCAAAACCAAAGAAAAGCCAAAGCTAAAATATTAAGCAGTTATAAAAATTTTGACTCTTCAGACTTGTTTTTGGCCCCCCCCAAAGTCAACAAACACCTTCACACAGCATCTTGTGTTGCTTAAAACGAGAGTCCTCAAATGTAGATCTATGTTATAATCGTGGGGGGAGCTTTTCCATAACACAAACACCTCGGTCTTTTCTGACACATGACAGGCCTAGTGTATGACAAGGCAATCTGTTTCTTTAACACACCTGATATGACATGGTCTCAGCTGTCCAAGTCTGGCATCTGTTAGCTATGGGAGGCCACTTATGCATGCAATATCCCCCTCCTTCTCCTAACCACAGCTTTTCTTCATCTAGTCTGTCATTCTGTTAGCAGTAAACAAGCTCCGATATTTTTCATAAAAATGATGCTCTCTGACCTCACATTCCCTCCTTTGTTCAAGCCAGCTTAACACACTGTTTTTGCTATCTCACTATCTAGTCTCCTATGCTCATGCAAGTCAGAGTTTCACACCCCTTCTCCACAGAACCTGCTCACCTAGGTTACCAATGACCTCCATATTTTCCAACTCAAAGATTCATTCTCAATCTGCAAAAGATCGCATCTTGTCACATCTTTCACTCACAATCACCTATATTCTCTCCATCTCTCAAGTTTACACCTGGGTCTGTGTGGCAGGACTTCGTGTCTGATGACTAAAAAGAAGGTGTGATCAAAATATATGGTGAATGCTTAAGTTTTTAAAAAATTACAATAAAAGCCACTGCCACTAGGTCCCTCTTCATGTACTACTCCCCCTTCCTTTGAACACGCTTTGTCCCTTGTCCTTGTCACCTTCTGAAGCGGTTCCAGAAGTCTTCCTTTGCAAGTCTCTTTGTGAGGTATGACAAAAAATAGAATGCTGTCACCAAGTGAGTGCCACCCAGTCAAGAAAACAGGGCAGTGTGTCCCCATCCACCTGTTGACTGGACTTCTGACTCTTTCTCAAAGTCAAAATGACCATAACAAGTCAACGTTTGAGTTGACTCTGGATAGCAATGCAGCCACACAGGGCAACCAAAGACCTCACAAAAGATGATTTCCAGCATTGCTTCACACAGTGGCAATAATCATGGGATAGTGTGTTCTAAGTGAGGCAGAACCTTTGGAGGAGAATTAGTGGCATGTCATTTATTTTAATAATTACTTTTAAAATGTAAACATTCATAGTATTTTCTGGACACATCTATGTAGCAGGACCAAATTTAGTCCATAAATGTCTTCCATGTCAATGCTAATTCCTTACTTCAATGAATACAAGTCCCTGGACCTAAATACTATCTGTACGCTGACGATTCACTGACATTTCCCCAGCTCTGGCCTCACTGACGTTTCAGAACTACATCTTTATATTCAATGGGTCTTCTCTCTGTGTCAAGTTCAACATACTCAAAACAGAAGACTCGGGTCACTTCCATACAAAATGACTCGGGTCTACTTTGCTTTTCAACTCTGCACAAGATGTCACTCTCCAATGAGTGCTCAGATGTCATTACTTGGGTTTTGCTTGAGCCTTCTCCTTCTTTCAGTCCTCACTGTAAATAAGTTAGCAAGTCCTGTCCGATCTGCCTCCAGATGCCTTGGGAACCAGATCAGGGGCCACCACCTAACACTTTACCAGTCTACTCCAAGACCTTCACCAAAAACACTGCAACGATCTAGTAAATGGTTTCCTTGTTCCAGTCTACCTTCATGCTGCAGCCAAAGTGATCCATTTAAGCCACCACAGGCATGAGCAGTGTGAGGTGGCTCACCTGGAATCACAGCGTTCTGGGAAGGTGAGGCAGTTTGGGCCCCACATTGGAAACTGAGCAATTTAGCTGTTAGGAACAAACATCAAACAAGGCACTGAGAATGTAGTTCAGTGTGAAGGCTTTGGGTTCAATCCCCAATATTGGGGGAAAATAATAAAATACAAATACAATGTACCCCATAACTTTGCTCAACTCCTTAAGATTTCCAATAAGTTCATGAACCTCAAAATAAGTTCCAAATGATTTGCTGTGACCTATAGAAACACGAATAGTCTCTTTTCCTACCATAGTTACTCATCTTGATCCACTCTGAATATGTCCCAGCACATTCCATCCTGGGGACCTTTGCACGTGCTGCTCTTCACAGCGGGAGCAAGTTTTCCCTAGGTGTTTGCAGACTTCCAGCCTCGCTTTCTTCAGTCTCTATTAACAAAAGTCCACTCCCTCAGAGAGGACTCTTCTACCCCACAGGTCTTCCTTTCTCTCGCTGTCTCCCTAATGCATTTTCTTCCCTTCACAGCACGTACCACCACCCTCCCATTATCTTACATGCATGCTAGTTGTTTACTTATTTATTGTTTTACTTCTGCACTAGAAAGTAAGCTCTCAAAATAGCCACTGCTTCCCGCAGTACCAAATGCCTAGCAATTAGAGGAGTGCCTGACAAAGAGCAGGCCATCCATAAATGAACGAAGGGGTAAGTGGAAGAGCAAACAGCTTCATTAGCCGGAAACACAAGCTCCTTCTGGACCCAGTGCTTTGGTGCAGACTTTCCTCTCCAACTAAACGCTTTTTCTTGTAATCTTCCATGTCAAGCGATTACTGTATATTTTTTAACGATGTAACTCAGGTGGCCTATTCCAGTTAAGGCCTCCCTAGCTACATGTCCCACCACCATGTAGAAGGAGCTTCTCTCATCACTCTTAGTTGCCAAATAATTTTAAATTGTTTCTACTATTAGTCTGACATTTATCCTCTTTTTGAGACAGGGTCTCACTCTGAAGCCCAGAAATTTATCCTTAAAAACATGTTTTTCACTTACACTGTGAATGCTGTTTCATGCCAGGAACTCTTCGGGGCAGGAGTTGATCTATCATTGTGTGCCCAAAGTCCAGCACACACTAGGAAACCAACCATGTCTCCACTCGTGATCCCTAATGCTCACGCGAGTTTTCCCAATTTTCTTCTGTCTGTACTATTTTTTTCCTGGCAGCTTCTGTGTACTAATGTGATTACCACACTTAAAAGTGGATCATCTGTTCTTTTTGCCACGTGGATGAACAGGCTGGCAGATTTCAAGAGGTAGACAGATAGCGTGTATATTCACTCATCCTTCTTTGAGAAGTAGAAAGATGCAAGTTCTCAGTAATAGAGGTTAGTCTGCATGTTGGAAGTCACACACACATTGTAAGACACCATTTTCTACTCACCAGTGAAAGAATCTGAGCATAGATTCACCAAATCTCTCACTTCACATCATGTTGTCTCACTTGGTATCTCAGAATGAAAATGTTCTACTAAATTCATAGGAATCGCATCCTCTCAGCAGCACTACAGTAAGATGGAACAAAAAATTCTGTACAGCAAGGTGGCTATTGAAAAACAGTCTTTTATTTCAAAGACGCTCTTTCTGAGCATATTACATATATGCTATCAGAGTTAAACTTCACAATTGTGCTTTGAGAGAAGCAAGGATGAGTATAAATAATCACTTCATAGGTGAGGGTTTTGAAGTTCACAGAAGTTAACAAACCGAGTGAATAAAAAAACTGGGCTACAACCCAGGTCATCAGCCTCAAAATATCAAGCTTAGAAAGAGTTAAAAGGAGGCCTAGACTCAAAGATTAGTCAATTTACACAGATATGGGGCATCAAGAAACTGCCTCCCATTTGCCAGGACTCAGTTTCTTTGCTTGCCAAATAACCAGGTGTGCCCAGTTGTAACAATTGTCGCTAGCCACGATTCTACATTTGAATTACACACCATTTCATGCTAATCGTTTCTGCCCTACTTGAGATTTACAAGTCATGTATTTTCTTTGCTTTTCTAACATCTCTGTCGTGATCATGACACCAAGGTACATTAGAACTGTTGAAAGTGGTCACGCTGCAACATTTCGGGCTACCTATCCCAGCTAGCGCACTCTTCCCTCAGTTCTATTGGCTGCTACAGAGCACACTTCCAAGCTTCCCAGTGAGCTATTTTCAGATATTAGAAAGCCGCCGAAGAGCCAGGAAGCTTGGAAAGTGGTGCTCACGTAGGTCACCTCGGTGGACAGTCTCAGCTCTACCTCATCCTTTTTATTTATGTTTCCTCTTAAACCTCTAGAGAGATCTGCCTCGGGCTCAGGCACTCCAACCCAACCAAGAACCACGCCCTCTCAATTTAAAAGGTGAGATAACAAAGGGCGCCACTTACAAGTCCTGCAAGAAGGGAGAGGAAGGCATGACACAGAGAGGAATGGAACCGGACCTCACGCCCTTCTCTAGGTCCTGGTGACGCTTCTGACACGATAAACGCAAGCATTTATGTGAACTCTAGAAACACTCCCAACATTCCATGTAACATGTCTTACAAATATAAACTCACTGCCTAACGGGACACACACTGAAATTATTATCAGATTGACACCTGGAGAGGAAATGATTCAGAACTGGAGTGGGTATGGGTTCTAGTAACTTTAATTTTATCAGCAACTTGACTTCTTTATTTAAAAAGAAGCGGAAATCAATATGACACAAATTTAGCAATTCATTCACTCAGAGCCTTACATACATCAGGTTTTGTTGTATTATACTCTGAACACACCTTCAGCTAAAAACAATCATTTATTTCCTATTCTCTTTTCAATTTCAATGCCATAACCTCATTTCCAGATGAGGTCATGGAAACCCTAAGTACTGCATTTGGGAAAACAAATCCATAATAGTGAGTTAACTAGGGCTAGTTAAATGAATATAACTCCTATTACTATAACTAGATTATTTCCAGATGAGAATGATATAAACAAGTTAGCCAACCCACTCCAGTCCTGGATTTCATAATAAAAGAATGCATATGATGAGGAAGGAGATCATATCTGAATATAACTAATGTTAAGGTATTTATTATATCTAGAATCTATCAACCGAAGCATTGCCAACTATCTAGAAGAGACTTCTGTATTCAGAGTAGAGATTAAATCTCCCAAATATATTTTTAGGTTGACTTTTCTGATTATTATAAACAATGACAATAGCCCAAAGTAATTATTAGGAGGTTCATGTGGTACCTTGTGTGGCATACAGTGTGGGTCCTACCAGTGATACCTCTTCTGGGTATCTTTACAAAAGAGTTAAAAGCAATATGTAACAGAGATTCACATACGCCCATGTTTATAGCCTCACAACCAACAATAGCCAAATTGTGGAAGATGCCAACATATCCACCAGTAGATCAATGGACTCAAATGGAGTAGACAATATGTACAAAGTGGAGTGCTACTCTTCCAAAAAGATGGATTGGAGTCATTTATAGGTAAATGGACACAACTTGAGACCATCATGATTAGAGAAGTGAATCAGATTAAGAAGGTTAAATATCACTTGGTTTCTCTCATATGAGAACCCAGAATACAAATAAATAACAGCCAAACAGGTGAGGTAGTGGGAGTTAGGAAGGACGGGAGGGGGGCAAGTGGGCAAAAAGGGGGAGAAGAGGGGACTGTGAAGTGATGTCATAGTATGTGCACAAAACCCTCAGCTCAATTTAACCACTGTGCATGCTCATAAAAATGGGAAAGAAAGTAGTCTGGGTCCTAGTGATGTTGATTTTGAAGATAAAAATGGAGCAACACATTGTAATGCTTTTGTATTGCTAGTTCTAAAGTATTTAACTCTTCATGCAATAGAATAACCAATGAGCTGAGCTTTAAAATTGTTATAACTGGGTAGATATTTGTTAGGGGTGGTTAGAAATTTTTGTTCCCTGGGATAAAAATTAGAGTGTCTCCCCTTGCCATAGGAATTGACTTATTTTGATGGAGACTACCTCATCAAGCCTAATTTTACAAATACGTCAGTTTCCTGTTGCTTGTTCTTGGAACACACCCTCATGCCACCATTACAACAGATTCTTCATTTGAGATGTTAAATATTTTTGTTACATGTTTCATATTACATGTTACATGTTACTTTTGTTACATGTTTCAGATGAACCAAGTTCATAAACAGTTAAAGAATTTTCCCTTGCTCTTAACCTAGATAATGCTGTTTGAAAAAGCCTTGATTATTATTCTTAAAAGTTCGTTTTCCTTTGCCCTAAGTTTGTGAGAACGGGTCACACCAAAAAAGACCGGGCCAGACCAATCTTATTTGTAAAATCCATCTTGAAAGCTAGTGGGAAGGTACCAGTGTTCCTAGGGTGGATCTGATAGAAAAGGTCAAAGGGCAGGTAGGATAGAGTAGGGGGCCCAGTGCAGTCAAATGGACACCACTGTTATCTGAGGACTGAAATAGAAACTGACCAGCAGCTCCTTTGTTTTCTCTGTACCCCCGTTAAGCTTTTTGGTGTGCAAATTGGCAGGTTTGTCCACACAAAGGGACAAAGGAGGAGGAAAATTTAATTTGCCTGTCACTGTCTCTTATTACCACTTAACTAACTAGTACCTGAAATGCTGCCTAAGTCATTGACCTGAAATGGCAGCACCAATCCCAAGCCCAGCTTGGGAGCTTGAGAAAGCCAGGGGTTCGCCAGGGGAGGCTCCCTGGGTAAGCAAAGGGGTTTCTCTGGCTGGGGACCCACCCTCCACTGCCCTCACTGTGAGCGGCCTTTGTCTGTCTCTTACAAGAAATCCAACTTTAGTCTAAAAATAACCTCAACCATGTGTGATGACTTTTCTGACTCCAACACCTATTTCCATATGTGATTAGAGAGTCCAGAATCCACCACAGACACCAGACTCTTAGTATTTTCATCTGACACTTCAAGTCCTCCAATCCAAATCAGGAGGTTCTCCTAGGACGGGGCATGGACAGGAAAATCAGTGACAGCCAATATCTACCTCTAGATTTCCATTCACTGATGTCTTAAGTACATCTGCCCTCCTCAAGAATCCCGTAGATTTCTCTGAAGCTTAGGACTGAGAGGCAAGAACAGCAAAGTGCTTGCATCTTTGTGGTTTGGAGGGAAGAGGGTTAGTGGCGATGTCAACACACACACGAGCAAATGTGTGGAATCAATAACACCACTAATGTCTCTTAGATTCCTTGGAGATGGAAATCCAAGAAAAAAAGGGGAAAAAAACCAGCAATTTACTGAAGAAGTCCAGCTATCAGGACTTCAAAATTAAAGTAAACTCACTGGTAAGTCACAGGCTGATGAGAACAATGACTTGAGTTACTCTGATTCAATAATGTTGAAATTTGAATCATTTCTGCCTGTCTCTAGCCCTGATAATTTTCAAATGATCTCCCAACACAAGAAAGAGTTGAGATGGAGCATTGTACAATATTAAGATTAAGCAAAGCATCATGAACCATTAAGTAGCATCAGCCTTCTTAATCACAAAAACTCTGCTACTAAAATCACTTAAAAGAAAACCATGTGAATTAGCTAAAGACAAATTAGTCCGCAGGGCCATTTCACTTCTGTTGCTATCAACAAACTCAAATTCAAAAATTTTCTGGACTCTATGAATAATACAGTGATTTTATTAGTTTTATGTAAATAAGAAGATATGAAATTATCCACATGTAGTTTTTGACACCTTTTTTATTACAACAAAGGTCTATCTTACATAATAAGGAAAAGCTCACATACAGATTGAATTTTAGATATGTTAAAAGATTCACCATGGGTGTGCTTTCTCTGCTATAAATTAAGAGAAAGAATAGATCGTGCACTCATGGCATGAATTTGATATTTTGTGACACAAAAAAGGACCAGAGCCAAGAAGTAGAAGAGCAGAAACAATTAAACATCGATTCCATGCCAGGATTTCACAGACTGAGCAGATATTGATATATCCAATCCTCAGAACCACCCGATACACTATCATCTAGGCCCACTTCATAGATGAGGCACAGAGAACCAAAGAACCAGCCCAGCCTCACACAGCTAGCTGATGGGGACGAGAGTCAAGATATAAATCTCTGCTTCTTCTGCCAAGGCTTTCCACGACCTCTAGAGATCCCACCTCCCCTGTATCCCAAGTGTGCGCACACAGGACCTTGGTGGCCTTGAACAAGGTGCACTTCCTATTAAGAGTCAGTTTAACTCCCCGATTTCTAACCTCACACACAGCCTCGAACCCTTACCCCAGCACAGATGATGTGAACTCAGAAAGTCCTTCCACTCTTTCTCCTTGTCTACTCAACACACAGAAGACGCCAACGAGCAGAATCTTTCCTCTAACTCAACTCTCCCTGTCCCAACTTTTACCACTGCTGTCCCTCGAAAAATGTTTCACTTAATTTTATGCTTCATAAACAGACACCTTTCCTCTTTTGGGGACCCCAAATGTCTCTCTTGACATCTTGTTCCATTTTGGCATTTAAATACCAAAAAGAATCTGTAAGTTTTGGTACCCTGATTTACAAAAGAGGTGGACCTTAAACTCCCTTTAGAAATTCTATTTGTCTTTCAAATATTCGTCTTCAGGATTTTCCTCTGCTTTTCTCCTTCCTTTCTAACCTCACAGGTCAGAGTGCCCAAATTGCAGGGCCACAAACACCAGCCTCAGCCTGTGGCCCGCTAGGCCCCAGGGTGCACAGCAGGAGGGGAGTCACCTCCTGCTTTTACATCCTCTCCCCACTGGGGGCATTGCCACCTAAGCTCTGTCTCCTGCCTGTGGCTGGACGCGACCATCTAATCGCATAAAAACAAACTCCCATGGATTCTGCATTATGGTGTAGTGTATAATCATTTAATCAAACACTACAGTGTAATAAGGAGAGAAATAAAGTGTGTGGTGAAGGCAACGTGCTATGCGTGAAGTATCACTCGCATTCCTTCCCTCCCCATGGAAAAACTGAATTCCACATCCAGCCCCTAGTGTCCAGAAAACTGGGCTCTGCATACTTATTTCACTTTCTATTTCTAGCCTTTCTCTACCCTGAGCTAACCCAATAACTTAGGGTAAAAGAAGAGAGTAGCCACTTCAGGGACCTTTAAAATCATTGTATGTGTCTTCTACCTTCTCACAGCAAAAAAAAGTTCAAATATGCTCTTTGTTTATTTCAAGACAAGAAGGAGAAACCAGGATTAATATCATTGAATTCTCTTCTACCGGTGCGAGAGGTGCTCCACAGTGAACGACTAAGGCACATTGGGTAGATCAGCACGCCACCCAATTCCCAGGAATCTCAGTAGGAAAAACAGGGCCACCCAGGGGTTGGTCCAGATCAAGAGAGCTAGCTGTCTGCACACCATCCTGGCCTAACTTCTAAGCCCTGCCTAGAAACCGACTCACAGCCTCTTATTGCTATGGGGAACACCCTGTCACCCCAGTGGCAAACACGTGAGTGCCAACATCTCAAGCTGGACCTTTAATGAGCTTTCCTGTGAAAACCGGTCATTTATTTTTACTAACAAAAATGAGAAAAATGAATTATTTAATCCACAAATATTTTTATTCTCCTTATAGGCGATAAGCTACCATGCACTAGGCTAAATACTAGACCACACAATAGGACTAGGGGCATCTGCTACCCTCAAGGAGTTAAGTACACAGACAAACAAAGAAATAAATAATATACAGGCAAATACTGGCATATTGTGGGTGTGGGTGTTTTTCAGTAAACTGTTTTAGAATATCAGTCTTAAAATAATGAAACAACAGAAGATATTTCTTCACAAATCTTAAAGAGAATAAGAAATATTCAACAAATATATAAGGCAAGGTTTAACTCAGATTAGTTATCAAAGAAATGTAAAGAATAACCCCTTTTGTCAAGTAAGCATTTAAATGACATACCTATAGCATAGTAAAGAGAGATACACTCCATAGAACAGGCCTACAGAACATGTAACATGGCTGGCATGCATGTCACCTGGAGAGCACATGAGCTCACTGGGAAATAGTTGTGTCTCTGAACGAGAAGTCTTTATAAAATAATATATTAGTTAATATCCGCTATAGATAAATTGAAAACATGAACCATTCATACTTTCCACTTATCTATATTATGATTTATGTGTGCATAAAGTCCATTTTCACAGTACATTATATATAGCACATACGCGCACAACCAGAGGGGGTGGATGAATAGCTTGCAGTTAGAATACCTTCTTCTCGACTACCTTAAACATGATCTCTTCCCAAGAACCATCACTAACAGTTTTTTCTAATACTTTTTGAAAACAATCTCAAACATTTTCACGTGTGAATCAATTTTCATATTTAGAGTGATTGCTTAATCCCTTCCGAAAGAAACAAGACAAACTTTTTGTGGTAGATTTAGTTAACTGTACACACACTCTCAATACAAACTTAAATATGTCAATACATACTTGAAACTGAGATATAGATTATATGTACTTAAAATTCTAAAGTTTTCTGGAGGAAATAAGTACATGTTCTTAAACATACAGATATTCCCCTGGAGAAGCTGTAATTCCCTAATTTGCCATTATCCTCCATTGTTTATGCTGCAGTAGTTTTTTTTTTTTAAATACAACACCCACTTTTCATGCTTCCTCATAAACCCCAGGTTGCTTGGGTACACAGGACTGTCACCAAGTTACATTAGCACAGACCACCACTGCCTCAAATTTCTGATGTCAATAAATCCTCTAACCTCGGGTTTTGAACAGCTGGAATCACAGAACCATCCTCTATCTCCAGTCAATGTGGTGTTTTCAGAGCGCTGGAACGGGCTGGGGACAAGGAGACCATCATTGTGCTTCTGAGAATGGCTTCCTGAAGACTGACTCTGCTGTGTAGCCGTGAGTTCCTGGTGTCAAGGTCAGACTCTGGGTGAACATGGCAGTTCAATGGTTCTCAAGCTTCTCCAAGTTAAGCAAATAATTAGTGCCTTAGAAAAAGATGCAGCTAGCAACAACCCCTCTCCCCTCAGAAAGAGAGATTCATTTTTGTGCCACTAAGTTTTATTTAAAGACCATGCAATCGCATCCCAGCTGGCTTCATTGAAGCAACGACGTGGGCAATCAGTGACACAACTGCAATGCCACCATTTCTATAAACAGTAATGAGTGGAGGGGGTGGGATGGTACTAGAAGCTTATGTATAAATGAGAAAAACAATTTCAGCCAGAGAGATTGTCTTGGCAGAACCACAGTATCTGTCTGATTGGCACCCTGTGAGATCCAAATGCCCTGCATTCAATGACACTAGAAGAAGCCTTCAGACATGACACGCCTAACACTATGCAAGAAAATAGCGTGGCATAAAGATAGCAATTGCTCACACGACACTGAACAAAGCCAGGATGTTCGTTGTCTTCAGACATCCCACAGAAACGGAGAGAATGGATCTATAAATACCCCCTTGGGTGTCTCTACATAACTCAGAGGGGTAGTTGAACCTTTCTAAGAAGCTGATGTATTATATTTGGCTGTGGATAAATGATGGCACTGAGAAGAAAGTGCAGAGGAAAAGCATAACACAAACAAGGAGGCCTGGCACCTGGGCACGAGCAGGCTGTACAGAGTCGCAGTGTGATCGCCTTTGGGAATATTCTGTTTGTCTGGTGTCTTCTTATTTGAGTTCAAACACACTGTTCCAGTGAAAACTTCAGGGGTGCAACTCCCCTCCACTACGGGTCTCATCTGCCGCCCCCTAGCAGGTTCTGTGGAACTTCTGGATGTTTTCCAACTCAAACTAACACCAATTCTAAGTCAAACGAATTATCCCTTCCTTGAGGTGATTCCTATCGTTGAATATTAATTATCAGGTAAACACTTGTTAAGCTGCAACAAGTCCCAAGGACTTCCTTTGGGGCATGTATTTTATTCTGCTAGAGTCATGCTTTTCGCTTGTAAGGAGGCAGATCTCTGCTAGGTCTGGTTTTCTTTCCAACGCACCTGCTCTTACTTTATGAGCTAGGAGACAAAAAAAAAAAAACAGTGTTTTGTTTGCCTGAAAAAAAATTGCAGTAGTGATGACGTTTACTATACTGTCACTGATTTTAAGGCAACAAAACTAAATCTTCCTTTCCCAGGACAACTGAGGTCATCAAAATGTAATCTATTTGCACATTTCAGGATAAGTAGAACATAACAACTGAGTCCTAAAGAGCCTATATATGTATGTGTGAGTGCACACGTGCATGCATGTGTGTGTGTGTGTATGTGTGTGTGTGTGTGTGTACAGACAGATGGATAGGTAGATAGATAGGCAGGTACGTAGGTAGGTCGGTCGGTAGATAGATAGATAGGTAGACAGATAGATAGATAGATAGATAGATAGATAGATAGATAGATAATTATTTTCTTCTGAACCCAGGTCTCACTCTGTAGTTTAGACTGGTCCTGAACTCACTATGTAGCCAAAGCTGCTCTTGAACTCATAGCAATCCTCCTGCCTCAGCCTCCTTAGTGCTGGGATGACAGATGTGTACCACCACACCCAGCTTATATGGTGCTGGGGAATTGAATTTAGGGCGTTGGGCTTGCTAGGCAAGTGCTCCAACTGCGGTGTTATTTCTCCAGCCCAAGAGCTTTGTAGTTAAATCACAATTTGATAAAAAAATCAAAGTACTCAGAGATCATCAATACAGAGTCATTACATCTTTGGTAAAGAGACGGGAATTCGGAAGAAAAATGCACCATCTAAAAGAAGGGTCCAAACTAAGTTACTGGAAAGATAACCAAACGTTCTATTTTCATATGCTAAGCTAATGGTTGAATCACTCTAAACGGAAAACCGATGCTTCTATTCATTACACACTCCAGATGACAAATGGCAGTGACTGGATGGGAAGGAACTCTAAATACAATCTAATAATCGTCCATTATGCGCATTAGTTTACTACGCAGCACTGCTTTATTGTATCACACAGAATAGGCCACCTATTTTAAAAACTTCCTTAGACTCGAACCACCTACCACATACAAGAGCTTTTGAATTTCCATTGGAACTGATGCCCCCACGGGTCCCATGGGCGGGGCCGCCTTCCGCAGACACTGAGCTACACCAGCAAATACAGCAGCGGCTGCAGCGAGCGGCGCGGCACCAAGGGCTTGAGGCGGCTTGTGACGCGGATGTTAAGATGCCACCGCGAGCCGGCCGCCTATGTCGACGCTCCGGTTCCCCAGCGCAAAGCACGCAGCCGCTTCCGGGAATGGCATAAGGCGATCGGACGGACGGTGCTCCCCAAAGGCGAAGGCAACACACTGCAGGAGACGTGTGAAAGACAGCTGCTCAGTAGGAAGTGAGCAGTCGGAATCTCAAAACTGTCCAAAGACGTGAACAGGCCCCTCAGCGAGACAACCCCCGATGGCAAAAAGATGCTCATCGCGATGTCCCCGGGAGGGAGCTGAGAATTAAAACACCCAGACATCGCCACGTACCTACTGGAATAAATAAACCCAAAGGATCACAACGCTAAGCTATGGAACACTAAGGACTTGTCCCCCTTGCTGGAAAGAAAGCTGCCTGCTACAGCCACTCTGAATGATAGCTCGGCATTTTCTTATAAAACTTAACTTCCTTTTACTACACAATCTAACTATGGTGCTCCCACCCTCCTCAGTATTTCCCCAAATGTGTTGGAAAATCATGTCCACATAAAACCATGTACATGGACCTCTGCAGCAACTTCACTCACAAATTTCTAAAACTTGAAGCAAGCAGCCTGTCCTTCAGTAGGCAAATGTATCAATGTAAATAAGCTGTAGTACATACAGACAACGGCACGTTATTCAGTGCCGGAAAGAAAGAAACTATCAAGACCCAGGAAGACGTGACCGGAACTTAAATGTGCAATGCCAAGACGAAGAAGTCAATATAAAAAAGACCACATGCCATGTTGGCCCAATTCTATGACATTCTAGAAAAGGCAAAACTATAGAGACAATGTAAAAAATTGAGACAGGAATGGATAGATTTTTAAGGCAGCAAAAATATTCTGTATGAGAATTTAAAGACAGGTACACGCTATTGTACATTTGTCCAAACTCAAATGCACAAAGATGTGAACTCCAATGTGAACTACGGATTTTGGGTAATTAATGAGGTCAGTGTTCGATTTATTGATTGTAACAAATATGCCACTTTGATGAGGGGTACTGTTAGCCGGGAGAGTATGTATGTGTGAGGTAGGAGGCTCAGGGAATATGCCTGTACCTTCTTTCTTTTTTCTTTTCTTTTCTTTTCTTTTTTTTTGTGGTACTGGGAAGGAAATGTGGGCCTTCACACTGAGCAACATCCCTAGCCCATTTCATATTTTTTTGATTTTTAGACATGGTCTCACTAACTTGCTACGTTGCCCAGGCTGAGCTCAAACTCTCAATCCTGCTACCTCAGCCTCCCTGAATGGTAGGATACCAGACTTGTGCCACTGCGCCTTGCCTGCACCTTCTCAAGGATGCTGTGACCTTGAAATACCCTAAAAAAGATTAAGTCTATATAAAAGTCCTAATGGCTATTACATTTACACTCAGTGGGCACTTGGAAAATTGCTTTTTAAAATTACTAGAAAACAAATAGGCCAACAATAAATGCTCACTTCTTGAATTTATGCCATTTATGTTGAAAATCTCATGCGAAACAACAAAAATACTTTTGAAAATAGAAGCCATATGAAAGTTATCGTGTTTTGCCTATTAAGTAATTCATTTGAAATATTACTAAAATGGAAGATTGTATGGCATGAAATCCAGCTCAAAGAAAGATTCTACAACAAAGATAATTACCATGAATAAGTCAATTACCCTTCAGTAGAATTTTCCAAGGCTGGATAATTGAAAGCAATTATCAAATGAAGTTACTCGTGTTTCAAAATTAAAACAAGGTAAACAACTGAGTACGTCTTCTAAGGATCGATTTTGGTTTGTTTTGCTAGATTTCTAAAGACCTAACCTAAATCTAAAATGTTGTCAATTAAGAAAGGCATTATTTTACTCATTCAAGTTTGGGAAGGCATCGGTTTCCTATATCACTAGGGGTAAAAAAAAAGGAAAAAGATTAAAGGGTGATATGTATCCTTCTAAGTAGATTAGAATTTAAACAATTGTTTAATGTTGCTATACAGGATCCTTTCCTGAAAAGGAAGTTTATAAACAATGATCACTTTGCAATCAAATATCCTTTTAGGAATTATTTCGCATTCCCATAAAATAATTAGAGCCCACATTTCTTAGATATGCAAGTGTCTGATGCACGTGAGCTGCACTTGTCGTCTGCATGCCTGTGCAATGCTTGTGAATGGTGGCTAAGCACCTGTTATATGCTTTCAATAAAATCTATGAATGAGCTATTTTTTGCCCAGAATGTTTCAACTTTACATCAAAGAAACTGGATGTGACTGCTAGCTCCACCTCCTGACACGTGATAATCCTTCATGCTTCCAGGCTCAGAAGCCCCAGCTTAGTGACTATTACAGAAGAATCACAAGGATACACAGGAAAAACAATGATTTTCTGGTATAACTTAAAGTGATGGCACAAGAAAGTAAGCAAGCTTGTGTGTATGCATACATGTGGATGTGCACATGAGCACATACATGCACCTCACCCCCACACCCACACACTCTTATTTACAAGTATCGTGGGGACCTTCTACCAAAAATGTTGCCCTCTTCTTTGAGGTTGAGTCTAGAGCCTGGGTCCAAGGACAAGAATCTGTCGTCTGCAACATTCTAGTGGTCTTTGCTGCCTAAGAAATGACAAATCTTTGCCCTTAATTCTTTGATGGGATGCCTCTCCTCCCCCTATCTACACCTCCAGAGGAGGGAGGCCAGGCATGAAAGCGATTGTTTTGAGCCTGTTTGTCTACAATGTTCTCATCTCTTGAGAGAAATAAATCTGTATCACTCTTCTGTTGAACTAAAAACTCAGTATTTTATCAGAGTAGTAGAAATGCCACATACCCTGAGCAAGACTGTTTAAAATCTTTAAATTTCTAATCCATCTTCTAAGGAATGGGTTCCATATGTTTAAAAGACCATTTTGTTTTGAAGAACAAACACAAGAAAAATGAAAGAAGAAAAGACTGTAACACACTGAGAATTTAGGCTTAAACTACAACCTTAACTTTGTCTCTAACACTAGCTTCAATTTGAAAGCTTATGTTATCGCCATCCGACTGAACTATAAGGAATATATAGACTAATATAATGGGTAACTGGATAAGATCTCCTACTTTGATAATGCAGAGGAAAGACAGGAGAAAAATTTTAATTATACAATAAGCTAAAAATTATATTTCCTAGCCCCATTTCTTTGAAAAAATCTAGATAAAATATTAAAATATCTACAGTTCCAGGAACTCATCACCTTTTAAGAGATATATTAACTCATTATAAGAAATTATGTCTCATCCCTCCATTGGCCTTAATTAACCTCAACTGTATCATAATGGAGAAATGGTTTACATAAAACTCTGTTCTTCTAATTTAATATTCCTCAAAATATTATTGCCTGAAAGTATTCCTTTTAGGCAAGCTTTAAGAAATTAGAGTGGCTAATTCTAGTTCTATTTTTATAAATCTGCTCTGTGAAAAAGTCACTGGTGTTTTTACTCCCACTTGCATGCTAACATTGTACATATCAACATTATGTGCAGAATTGCTGTGAAGTTGTGCCGATGGCAAAATTCACAAAAGAAATCATTTTAACATAGAACACAATAATAACAGTTTCTAAAATATACTAAGCGGGTTACATACAGTAAGCTTAAAGGCCTTAGAGCAGAACCTGGCATATGGGTAGCCTTCCATTAAATCTTTAACTACTATTCATTCATTTAACCTTCTTTTGTAGAATTGGGATGAAGCCTGGGGCCATTACACTGAACTACATTCCCAGACCATATTTATTTTTGATTTTGAGACAGGGTCTTGCCCAGTCACTAAGTTGTCTAGGCGGGACTTGAACTTGCAAACCTCCTGTTTCAGCCTACCAGAATACTGGGACTGAATCACCAGGCCTAGCTATTCATTCACTCTTTATAACAACTTATGAGATAGGCACTATCATCATAATTTAGATTTATTCATAAACTGAGAAATAGTAAAATAATTTTAGTTACACGCCATTATAAACTGAAATAAAGCCTCAATTCGAACACAGGCAGTTTGATTCCAGAAAAAAATTGCTTTTCCAATAATTATGTATTATTTCTGTGAATAAAGCAGGAAAGGACCTTCACACTCCCTCCTTTATCATTGTACAAGAATTCCTCTAGGCCATTCACATTTAGTTCTTCAAAATAAAATATATCCACCGGAATAAGTTTTAAAAATGTATAAACAAAGCACGACAGATTTCATAAAGTCACACACTAAATTCAAGGAGAAGTCAGACACAAGCCAGGCAGGAGCTACCATCAATCCCACTTTTTTTTCAGATGAAAATCATGAGTCTTGACCATTTGTATTGACATTTCAGCACTGCCACGTAGCTAGATCCCTTGACTCTAATCCCCAGATGTGCAACACCCTGTTCTGTGTAATCATTCAGGTTCCCTTTGCTGTTTGGATCTGTTACTACTTGCCAAACTGGCTCCATGGTACTTGAACACCTTATCTAACGTTCCATGAGGAACATTTCCTACACCCTTTACAATTTTTCACATCAGAAAAAAAAAACAGATTCAACTATTCACCTTGCAATCTATTCACTGTATTATTGTCGACCAGAAAAGTTAAAATAATAACTTACATCTCTACTGGCTTCTTAGCTATGTATTATCGATACATAAAACGTCAATCTCTCGGTTTAGAATGCAATGTTACAACATATTCCAGGGATTATAAATACAGTAGCAAAAAATGTCCAATTTTTTGAATGACTCAAAAATGTAAGTAGCTATCAGATAGCTGAGTTCATTTCCAAAGAGTGTTCTCAAGTTCTACCTATAACTAACTTATCTAATTAGTCGTTCCTGTAGAGGTGGTTTTGTTTTTCATGTTGACTAGTGAGTAGCCACAACGTCTTAGAAAAGATGAACAAAACTTCTATCTATTCTCATCTTTCCTGCTGTAACTTTCAGAACTTAGTGGAAGTAGGAGCCATGGACACATGTATCCGATTCCTCAAAATAACACGGGAAGTTTCAAACTCAAGATCTATTTGGATGGTCAATTTTGGAGTGGCAAATTTAAAATTTATGAATTCAAATCTACCTTCTTTTACAGAGACCCTTCCTTAGAAATACCATGGAATACCATGGTGCCTTTCCTGTTCTCTCACAATTCACAGTTTTTTTAAAGGAAATAAAAATCCCCATAGGAACTGAATTAGCACTTGTGAAATTAATAAATGATTGCTTTAAAGGAGGTTACATTTTTAAGCACATAGGCAATAGAAAAAGGTGCTGTAAAGACACCTGTCATTTTCCAGGTTTTAAAAGAAAAAATCACCTGTCTGGTGATAATGGGTCCCCCCTTCTCACTCTCTTAGTGTCAGGGGTCACTCAAGGGATCTGATTTTCTTGGAACCTGGTGGGTTAAGCCCTGGGACTTTCCTGATTCAGCACCAAGGACAGACACCTCTTGATCCTCCCGGTTGGGGGGGGGGGGGAACACGCCCCAAGAACGGCTCAAAGTGTACGTTACCAGACAAAGCAAGCAAGCACATTTCAAGATACCTGCCTGGCCAGTCACCTGTTTAAAAGTCCCCTTCCCTGTCCACCGCGCCAGCGACTTCTCGATGGAGAAAGGGAACAACTTCCAAGTCTCATGCCGCCCTCGCAAAATCACAAGCAGCGAGCCTCGAGGATATAAGAAGCAGGTCACCGGGCCCCTGAAACGGAGCCCCGGGCTCCTGAGCGGGCGGGTGTTGGGCGACAGCTAACACGTCCTGAAAGTGCCGATGACTTCAGAGGTCCTAAGGGCGCGCGCACACACACACACATGCACAGGTGCGCACACACACACACACGCACACACACGCGCGCACGCAAAGCCAGAACCGGAGGTGCCTAGGTCCGTCCCTCACCGCGCGCGGTGTAGCAGGGGAGGGCAGGGGGAAGGCGACCCGGGGACCCGGGGCGGGGGTCGGAGCACCTGCTCACCGATCGTGCTGTGACTGGACCTCAGGCTCCTTCCACAGAGGCACTGCAGCATATGCACGCCTGTCTTCAGAGAAAGTCCAAGAATCTTCATGGAGAGGCGCGCTCGTGGGGCGCGTCCACTCCCCGCCCACCTCCGCTAATGGTCCAGCCGAAAGGCGGCGGCCTCGGCTGGGCAGCCTGGTCCCGAGCCCATGGCGCGCGCGTCCCGGGTGCAGGGTGGGTGGCACATGGGCCGAGCAGGGGCCCGGGGCGCGGGGAGGGAGAGGGAGGAAGTGCCTCTCCGCCGGGGGCGGCCCTCGCGGGACTCGGGGGCACTGCCACGCCTTAGCGGGAACCCACGGGACTCCTGGGGACTCTCCGAAGGAGGCGGCCCGGCCGCGGAGCCAGAGCGAGGGGAGGGACCGGCGGCCAGGCGGACGTCACCGCGGATCGGCGCCTCCTGCCCGGTGCAGGCGCGCAGAGGGACAAAGACAGGGTCCCGCGGGGCCTTCCGCAGCAGCAGGGGCCAGGGGCAGCCCCGCCGCCCCCGCTCCCTGCGTCGTCGGGGTGCTGGATCCCGAGCGCCCCTCAGCCCGGGTGTCCCCGCCGTCAGCGGCTGGTAGCGACAGTGAAGGGCTCCGTCTGGTCGGAGCCAGGGTGACTCCGGCGTGGGAATCCGACAGAAGGGGACGCGCCGGCAGGAAGCGCTGGACTGCGGGCTGCCTGGCGTCGGCGGCGACTCGCGGGATCTAGAGCGGGGCTGGGGGTGAGGAGGAAAGCCGGCCTCCGGGATAAGGAGCGCTCCCGGGCGAGGGCTAGGGGAAAGACAGCGTGCCCGAGCGTGGGCAGCGCGCTGCCGGGGAGGCAGGACCCTGGAGCGTCCGGGTGGGGCCCTGTGACCTTGGGAGAGTCGCTCACCGCCGTGGGTGTCTCCGCAAGTCCGGGAGGGAAGCGGGTGTGAAGTACAGCGTTGGCAGCTTGCAGGCTGTCCGCGTGCCCGCCAGCCTCCCGGCCAAGCGTGGGGTGGGTGCAATGCCAAGCAGGACCAGAAGGGAGCACCGCAAGTTGGGGAGGGAGAGGCAGGGAGGCGCGAAAGCGGAGAGCGGGAGCGCTCGGCTTGGCGCGAGAATTCCGGCAACAGGCTCCAAGGACCCAGGCGCAACTTCAGGATCAAGGAGCTTCTCCGTGGGTTTAAAGGTTTCGGGGCACCGCCCCCCCCTTGCCAACTATCAGCCCCCCTCCCCCCAAACAGCCCTGTCCGTGCCCTTGTGAAAGCACAGCGGGCGAAGAGACAGAGTGTGCCAGCCATCCCAAAGGGCATCGCTCGGAGTGGGATCTCGGGGCAAAAGGGACTTGGGGAACAGAAGGCGATAGGACACGTGGCTGGGAGCACAGGCCCCAGAAAGCAGCAGTCCACACCCCCTCGGTTCCTACTAGCTGTGTGCCCATGATCAACGCCTTCTGGTAGCCTCCTTCTCCTTTTTTTTTTTTTTTTTTTTTTTTTTCATCTTTAGAAGTTCACGACCACATCTCTCGCCACACCCTCGGCTGACAGTTAAGATAAACGCTGGTTATAAATACGCGCCTCCGGAGCATTAGCAATCACTCCTTGGCCTCCTCCTGGTAAGGTTTTGAATCACTTTCACTTCACAGTGAATGCCACTGTTCGTGCCCGCTCTCTCCACCCCCAAGCGCCTCCACCCAGGCTCTCACCACCCACCGCCCCCACCCCAATTTCTGCATGAACAGCTCAGGTGACAGGAAATTCAGCAGCTCCCTCCCCAGGGAGTTCACCAAACCAGGTAAAGGGTTTGCTTTGACGTCCAGCCCAAACCTGACTTCATCTTCTTTCCACCTGGCCTCTCATAGCTTCCTAGAGGGGACTGGGTAGCTCGTCCCTGCCAGGTAATAAGAATGATTCTCAGAGCAGGTCTCCTTGTCTCCTCGCCGGGCTAGCCGTCCCAACTTCCTAGTTACTAAAAGTTGAAATATTGAAGTTGTTGGGAAATAAAAACACCCCGTTTTCTTTTTCAAAGATGGTAGAAGGAAACACAAATACATGGATACCTTCCTGAGCCCACAGTCAATGCTGGGGCCCCATGGCCTCGTAGCCCTTTCAGAAAGGAGCGGCAGGCAAGGCCTTTTGGAATGGTGCCAAGACTCAAGTGGGTATGTCCGGTTTCCTCTTCCAGACCCCTCTGAATCCCACTCTTCAGCAGGACCCCAAGCCTCACTGGGTCTCATGACCCTTGAACATCTGTCTTGCTAAAGCCATCCCACAGTCAGCGGAGAGGAGGTTCTGAGGCTCCAGGGCAACTGATCCACAGCCTTTGTCTCTCTTTCTCTGCGGAAATTAGTGAGAAACTTGGCTCACCTGGGATTCTACCGGTAGAAATTCCCCATGGAAGGAGAGACAATTAGCAGAAGGAAAACATCTAAAAATAGTCCTTTGTGCTGCGGCAGAAGACAGACTTTTCCGGTCGAGCACCCCTACCCTAGAGCCCAGATGCCAAGATCTATTGCTACACTCGGAGAACAGGGCTTCTGCTTGAAAGACAGCAAATGAACAGGACCTGCCCCTTGTTCCTCCCATGAAATCACACTCGGTACGCGGGTCCATGTGTAATTCTAAAACACATAGGACCGCTTGAGTGTCAGTCACTTTTACGAAGAGCCTCTCAGGCAAAGCTGCTGCAAGGATTCAACGAGGAGAAACTTGTAAAGGGGCTCTGAACATCCTAATTACCTGAGCAAAAGAAGATCCCCATTGCCAGCTTTACCATGTTGCTGATGTTGGACTAATAAGGTCTAACGTACTTGGGTCTATTTTTTTACCATAGAAAGTATTCACATGTGAATCTTCTGACCCTTCTCCAGAAATGCAGCCTCTTAGAGGCCAAGGCAGGCATGTCAACTCAGTCACAATTAATATTCAAATGACCTGCTGTCTTGTATAAATCTACCACAGTGATTCTTACAAGTTGTATCCATGTCAGAGAAAATCCATCAACACTGTATTTTTTTAAAAAAAGGAAACCAAGGGATTATATCCACAGACATTTTTGTGGTTGGTTACTGGACTCTCAGATGAGGTCTGTTTAAATCAAAGACAGCATATCGCATTTTCATGCAAAACATTTTCTCACTATGTATGTCAGGTATTTGATCAAGAGAAGGTCCAAAAGGGAAGTTTATTAGTTAGACTTAATGTTTACACGTCTCATGACGCCCAGCAGGACTCCAATCTACTGTGCTATTAAAGTAACTTTGTACCTAAGTCGTTTCACTTACGTCACCACTCTAACTCAGCTTCCTATTCCTCGAATGGGTCACAGTAGTTAAATCTGGATGCCTCTTGTCTGAATCCAACCAATCCCTTTAATGGGATATTTACCAAAAGGGTTTTTTTTCTATATTTTGCTATATCTTTGTTGCTATTTTTAAACCTGGCCTTACCCACCAGTTCACATTAGAAAATAACTACAAGCATGTAGTTCAAAAGACTAGTAAATTTGGGAAAGAAATTTAAAAAAGTTAAATTTCAAATGCCTTAGCTGATACTGGAAGGCACATTCCTGTACCTTCACAGGGCTATCTTTACATCGATCAGTTTTCTTAGGATAAATTTTCATCAGTGACCTAATAAGTGAATTGCTACAATAAAACAAAGTTAAAACTATATCACATTGCTACATTCAGTGAACTTAAATCTATACCACATAAATATTCTTAAAGTGACAGATATGAAGATTAATATGTGAAACACTGTGTGGTTTCTCTGACTTGGAAAACCCAGAATACACACATTCTTTGGAACCATATGAAGTGATAGCCGGAGTCGGGGGATCGGGAGGGGGTGGGAGGATAGAAAATGGGAAGGGATTGTAAACTCGATGTGATACATAGGTGTAGGAAACACCCAAATTCACTGTAAATGCTATGTATTGCATTTGTATATTAACAAAAATAGTGCGGGAAAATAAATTAAAATAAAAAACTTTTAAAAACTAAAGTGACTTTGTGTGATTTTCCTCCACTCCCACGTTAGGTACAAAGAATTCAGTCTTTATCTCTAAAGTACCTCACTAGTGCTTCAGAAGAATTCGTTTTCACATGGGTCGTAGTTTCCAAGAGTAAGACCAAACAAGATAAATGGAACCATAATAACCAGAAACAGATGCATAGACGAAAGGCAGCAAAGTTCAGTGTGAGAAAAACCGGAATTTTTTGTTTCTGTATATCACTCCATGTCCATCTTTCATGCCTGATTTTAATAGGAAACAATACAAACATCTTCAGGGAACGTGACAGAAGTTAGCATCCATTGCTAACCTACTACCTAAATAATTCTAACCATTTTCTACAAAACACATGATTTCCCTCTCGTTCTTTTTTCTTTGTTATTGTTATTCTTTCTCTATTTCTCCTTTATTTTCAAGTATTTTCTGAAATAAGTTTTAACTTGTGGAAAACTTGCAGAATTCTGAGTTTATACAGCTGTTACTCAGCTTTTGCTGATATCAACATCTTAGAGACCCAAGGTACAAATACCACACTCAGAATGCTTGCACTACTGCCTTGCAATTAAATTACATATTATTCAACTTTTACCAATTTTCCATTTGATGTCTTTTTTTTCTGTCCCACAATCCAACTAGCTTAGTTTTCACATCACTTTAATCTCCCCCACTACATACCTGGAATCCAATTTACATGCCTGTAGTCCACCCCTCCAGGCTAGGCCCCAATCTCCCAACAGCACATGGCTCCACAGACAACCTATAACATCCAAATACATGACACTTTTGGGGGACATTCCAGATCCAAACCACAATAGGTGGTCTTGTTTGTAAAAGTTTATTGTACTGTTCACTTGTTATATTTCCTTGATTTCTCATACAGTAATAGAAATTCTTCTGTAAAAGCTGCCCCTTCTCCCTTCATTGACTTAATTATTCAGGTATTTATATCAGAGTAGCTCATGGAGATTCGCCCCATTAGTTGTAATCCAGCACTACTAGAGGGGATTCTGTACTTGAAATTGCTCCAGCTTTAAGCATCAGGTGGTTCCTTTAGGTTAAATCCTGTGTCCTTCTAATTTATGTCCATTTGTGTAAAATCTGTTTCTTAATATTCTGGTATCACGAGATGTTCTAGGTTTATCTTCATTTTCCCTGTTCTGCTCCTGGAACCAAGTAGTTTTCCAGTGAATCCTGGGATTTGGGGACTGGAGAGAGCTGCAAAATTTTTTGTCTGTTTTGTTTTAACGGAATTAAGGAACGACGATCTGAGTGTTGAAGTGTGCACATTGTTGCTGGGCATCATTGCTTTCAGACCTTCTCAGGGAAGTTAGAAAATAAAAGATTGCA
Organism: Ctenodactylus gundi; assembly: GCA_004027205.1. Classification (NCBI taxonomy): domain Eukaryota; kingdom Metazoa; phylum Chordata; class Mammalia; order Rodentia; family Ctenodactylidae; genus Ctenodactylus; species Ctenodactylus gundi. The sequence goes on along the minus strand of PVKB01003166.1, from coordinate 88,329 downwards.
TAAAAGCCTATGTAAACAAAACTATATTAGATTTCTATATGTTTCCCTATCTGATGGAGACCTTATATAGCCAACCTTTCTGCTTCCACTCAATTTAGTCTTTGCCCATTCCTTATGTGCAACTTTTTCCTTTAATACAAATCCTGACTTTCACTGTTTATGATATATTCACTTATTAACTCTATCTTGGTATAAACCTAAAGCAGTTCCAGAACTGCTAACCTGCACTTCCATACAAAATATTATTATTACTGGAGAAGCCAGCCAATGAGGTCGGGAACATAACCCAGTGACTAGACCGCTTGCCTAGCAAGTGCAAGGCCCCAGGTTCAATTCCCCAACACCACATAAACTGGGCACGGTGGCAAATGCCTCAAATCCCAGCACTCAGGAGGCTGATGATGCAAGAAGATTGTCTTGAGTTTGTGGCCAGCCTGGGCTACATAGTGAGTTCAGGAAAACTTGAACTACAGAGTGTGACCTTGTCTCAAGAGACAGAGAGAGACAGAGAGAGAGAGAGAGAGAGAGAGAGAGAGAGAGAGAGAAGAGAGGAGAGAGAGAGAGCCAAAAATCTTTTTTTTTCCAAAATAACTTGGGTTAGTTTTCTGCTCTCTTCTTCATCTGTAATCCATTAAGGTGACGTGTAGCATTTCCACTCCATACTTCTTGATTTTAACAACTGAACTGAAATGAATTAACTTTCTTTATTTCTTGGATAAGCAGAACACTGGTCTGATAATAAGAATCAATGTTTTAGAAAAAGGAAAGCACACCCCCGTAGTAGTGGTCACTGTCTGTTATTCCTGGGTGCCCCCCCTCTTCCTCCTTTCCACACCTCTCCTCAGCACACTCTGTAGGCAACAGTCTCGTTATGTTTGTGCTCCTGGTATTTCATTTGCTGTGGGAACACATACTCTCCTTTGTGTGGTCTCTTTATTTTTTCAGTGTGCTCTTACAAATGGTGGTGCAATAAATATCTTTATAAATGGCATTGAAAATGCTGTTGCATGGAAGACTCCCAGAAATTGGAATGATGGGTCAAAGAATAAGTGTACAGATAAGTGAGTAGGTGACTGTATTAGTCAGTTTTCTGTTGAGAGGATAAAATACCTCACTCACACGACTTTAAGGAGGAGATTTTTTTTTGGCTCACGGTTTCTGAGGTTTCAGTCCATGACCCACTGTCTCCAAGACAGAAATACCTTAACAAAAGGACACAGGAGAGGAAAGATGCTCCATTCGTGGCATCTAGGAAGCAGACAGCAAGGGAAGGGGCAGAGAGGAGGACTCACGGGCCCCATGTATCCCTCAGAAGTCATACCCTTAGGAAGACCCCCAGACACACCCAGAAATGTGCTTGATTAACTTCTGCAGGAATCTTTCAAGCCAACAAAGTTGTTAATCATGATCAACCATGATGGTGGTGCTGAATTTTCCTCCAGATTTTTTAGAAAATAAATTGGGGGTCTGACCAAAAAATATACAGAATACCTACCAACACAATGTCTTGTTCTACTTTTTATCTTTGTCCATTTGGTTGGAATATTGTCTTTCTGTGCATGGCTCTCTAGTGGTAAGTGCGCTAAGTGCGTTTGAACATCAATATGTTGTCAGAGACCTTACTTTGGAAGGAGAATTTCTGTTTGTGATGTTTTCTCCTTTTTAAAATCAGAATAAAATAATTTTATGTTTTCATACTCACTTTAAAAGACTGATATTTTCATAAAAGACAGTAACTGTAATTATATCAAATTAAAGATTTTTTTAAAAATTGAGATTGTTGTTGAAAACAAGGCCCTTGTCATTGACGGAAGCTGGTAGGGCTTCTAGGTACACTCAGTCCATCCACGCATGCACCCACCCACGTGACAAATATTGAGAAAGTAAAACCAACTTCTCCTAAAAAACAAGTGAAGGGAGAGAATATGTAGAACAGAGCAATATTGGTGACAATACAGAGATCAACAAAGGTTTAAAAAAAGGAGGAGGGAGGAGTGCTTTGCCTCAGTTTTTTAAAGTGGGTAGTGAGGAATTAAGAAAAGCTTCCTAGAAGCTAAAATACTTGAGCTGAACCAAAGGAGATATCACACATTAAAACTTACAATGCAATTTCAAACACAGCCATTTTACTTTCTAGACACACTTAGGAGGTACTGGCTCCAGGGGAAAATAAATCTTGGCTTCAGAACAGAAGCTGTGCCCAGATTTCAGACTCTAGATTCACCACTAGGCCCACCTCCCAGTTCATCATGTCGCCATTAGCTACACAGCAACACATCTCACTGACCACAGCTGTTTCTTCCTAGAACAAAAACAAGTAAACAGAAAAGACAAGTGTTGTGGATCTGGAGTGTCCCCCAAAAGTCTCATGTATTTTAATGTTATGGATTGTCTATGGAGCCATGTAATGTTGGTGGATTGGAGTCTGGCATGGAGGGGTGGATTGCAGTCGTTGGGATTAGGGACGCGTGAGTTAAGACTAAGGGTGTGTAGTGGCCACACCTTATATACCTGGATGCAGGAAAGACTAAGATCGGGACATGAACTAGTCTCGATCAGTCTCACTTGCCTGTCTGTTTCTGATGTCATGAGAAGCTGCCTCCACCTCTCTCTCTCTGCCATGTATTTCAATTGCTGCCGGCCACCCCTGAATGGACTGTGACCATGTGAAACTGTAAGCTAAAATAAACCTTTCCTTTCCTAAATTTGTGCGTGTCAGGTATTGAGTCATAGCAACGAAAAAGTAACTGAGACACCAAGGATAACGTCATCCTCACAGTTCTTGTCTTGTGAAACCAATCGAGGCTAGAGTGACAAATCACGCCCCGTGGCTTGATCCCCACCTCCCCACCTTTTCCCTCCCCCAGCCCACAAACAATGCTCCTTGGATGCGGTGCTAGAGCTGGGTGTCTCCCTTCCCTTCCAACAGCATTTTAACAAGTTGTTTTGCTGAAATGCACAGTTGTCATCTATAAGAAAACTTTAAAAATTAGATATCTGGGTTGAATGGGAAGAAAAAAATTTTATCACAGCCAAGTACAAGTGGTTTACTGTGAAAAATGTTGTCAATCCATCCATGCTAATTAATATACTCATGAATTTGTACTTGGTGATTAGTCAAAATTCATTCTCAAATATGGCATATTTTCAGATGGATGCTCCCAGCCCTTCCTACTGTCCCTGGAACACTGAAATTTTAAGACCTACCATAGGAGACACAGCAATCTCTCTGGAGGACTCTGTGATACTGTCACCATCGCAAGCCAATTACAATATCCCCTATGCATCAATAAAACATTGTAATTACTCTAAATGTATTTTATTCTGCCCATACATGTGCATAACTTTTTCCAAGAGGTCATGAGCCCCTGATTTTACCTATACATTCTAGTAATTCAGATATATATATATCTATCATTTTAGATCATATAATTCATTATTGATTAAATATTGATGAGGTTAAATGCATATGGGTTATCTGCAGTTTTTTTTCCAAGAGGGGAAAATATTTACAACTCTACATTAAATTTGAAAATCAATCACCTCAAGAAGAATTTAAGGGGAGCTATGTAGGACATATAATTTACCTTTAAACATGAAGAAAGAAATCAGATTTACTCATAAGAAAGAGAAATAAAGATTTTATGCACAGCACTTCTTAGTCAGTGAGGTCTTAGGATAAAAGCATTTGATAGCCTAGGGTACAAGAGCGAATGTCTCTCAACATGCTTGGTAAGAGGAAAGACAGATGCTCTTATGGGTGGCATTGTGTCTCTGTCTTTCAAAATTTGGAAAACCACTTCTCCCTTCGACTATTCCCTTTTTTAAAGATATTAACTTCAAGAGACAGGTTTGTAAGCACGCAACAGTAGCAACTACACAAGGTAGTCCAAGAAAATTGTTGATACTACTGTTTTTCTACCAGTGGTATTAATCTGTCAATAGACACTACAAAGGAAAGTGCTGCAATTTTTTAATGTCACAACCGTCTGTTGATATGAATAGATTCATAAAATTTATTATTAAATTTCACAGGTAAATAACACATATATAGTTTGTTGCAGTTCATGCAACACAGGAAAAGGATGTGTATACATTTATCTATATTTATTCCCCAGAGTGCTGGGAAATGGTACACAAGAATCAGGTATCAAATGTCATCTTAGAAAGATTAGGGAACAGAACACAGCAGACAAAGGGAGACTTTCTAGGGCCGACATCCCACTGTGGACATCTAGAACTTTCTACCACATGTGCATATTACATCTCAGAAATGCATACACAAACTTTGCCTTGATGAAAAAATATTACTGAGCATCATTAATATAAAAATTGAGAACATAATGGAGCTGTACAAGAACTTGAAATATTATTTCTAGGTGCTAACAAAACACAGACTTGATCCCCTGACCATCAAAAAGCTTAAGTGAGAAACATGACTTGTCATTAGCAGCAAAAGAGTCACTTTATCATGTGACTTTATTTTCCTGTGTGAAGGGGCTACAGGAATAAAGACTGGGAAAATTATAAAGTGCCTCAACTATGGGAGACTACTCGGATTTTATCTTTAAATTATGTACTCATGTATACTTGTTATATTTAAAACAAACTACATTTGACACCCAAAGGGCTTCAAGTAATTTGATTAATCTTGAGTATGAGAAACATTAACGGCACCTTCCCTGCGCCCAGTAATAATGAATCAACCAACTCTTTGAACTCTCGTATTATCCAACCTCTCAAAATATAAATCTCATCAAATTTTATAATACAGTGCTCAAGTCCACCCTTTAAGTGGAAAGAGAGTAGTGAAGACTTTTAAGAGCACAGAAGAAGCAAACAATTCTGTTTGCCTAGGATTAAGGGATGTCCCAACATCATGATATTTATCCAAGGAGTTCTGGGGCTAGAGGAATGGCTCAGCGGTCAAAGCACTTATCTAGCAAGCACTAATGCCCCATCATCACATGAGCTGGGTGCACACCTGTAATCCCAGCACTCAGGAGGCTGAGAGAGGAGGATTGCATTGAGTCCAAGGCCAACCTGGGCTCCATAGTCAGTCCAGGACCCACCTGGGCTGTAGAATGAGACCCTGTCTCAAAATACATATTTTTTTTTTCACAAGGAGTTCTTCCAAATTACAGGTAGGAAAGAAAACGAACTTCTGGAGTGACTTCCTTCACAGTTTCAGAGGACGAATTTCAACATAAGTGAACCCAGGAAGGACATTTATTATCTAGGGAAGAGTGATTTCCCCTGAGGTCACATGTCTCTTAGCACCAGAGCTGTAACTTGGTGACACTGGCAATGCCTTCTCATTTACAATATTTTAAAAAAGACACCTTGTAACTACCTCTGGTTTGACAGCAACTGAACTGAAGTTATTTGATTATACGCATATAAACTATTACAGAACATTAAATTACATTTTCTATGCAAATTTTCATTTTTACCAAAGTGAAGGACACTCAGTCGTTGAAAACCTGAAGATAACAACAAAAATACATACTTGCCTTACTGTAAACTATAAGCTTTTTATTAATGTCAGCCTTCAGAGTGGAGAATGGGAGAGAGTCTTAGCTTATTGCTGAGTTATATTTCATAATGGTGAACTTTAATTGTTCTAGTTGGGATTGTAGTAAGGACAGAGAACAGGGAGGTAAAGAGTTAACTGGACACACTGACTCGAGTTGCACTGAAAAACTGTCAGAGGGATGGTAATTTGGAGAAGGCCTATTTTACCTGCTTTTAAGCAGCTTGTTATAAATGCGGTTCTATTCATAGACATCCATGTGAGAATACTTGTGTTTGTGCAGAACACAGGCTAAAGCCAGCAATGCCCCTCAGACAGATGAGGGAAGTCTCATGAGGGAGTTTCAAAACCTTCAATCTGTCGATACCTCTTCGGGGAACTTTTCCAAAACAGTCAAAAACAACATATAACAGAGGTACATGTATGTCCATGTTCATGTTCAACTAACAATAGTTAAAATGTGGAAGACACCCCATAGCCATCACCAGTCCAATGGATACCTAAATTGTGGCATTTGTACTCAATGGAATACTACTCATCTATAAAGACAGGTTTGAGGCTTCTGTCGGTAAATGGAAGCAACTTGAGACCATCATGCTCAGTGAAGTGAGAAAGACGCAGAAGGTTAATTATTGCATGGTTTCTCTAATAAGAGAAACCCAGGTCACAATCATTTTATAGAATTAATTGAGGGGAATAATGGGAACTAGTGGTGAGGAGGAGGGAGTGGGAGGGTCAAAAAGGGAGAGACGAAGGATGCCACAAAAGTTCTTTATAAAATTACCGTAAAAAGGCTACTCCAGATCCAAAGCTCACATTGTCTCCAAATTATACAAAAACAACAGTGTTATGTGTCAAAAATGGTTACTGACAAATTTTCAATAAATCTCTCTCTGTTTCATGAAATCCTACCTCCTTAACCTCAAAGGCACCATTTTCTCCTGAGCTTTTCTCTCCTTTCTGTTCACATCACAGTTTTTTTCTCTGCCTACCCTCCAGATGCCACTATTAGAAGTTGAAACATCTAGTCTTTGTTTCCCCCTTTACACATCTTGATGCCTTCTTACGCATTAAAATTAACAGACAACTGAAAACTCCAGAATCTATGTCTGCTGACTAAATCTCTCCATAAATTTAGTCTGTATTTCCAGGCATTCCTAGAAAGCTCCATTTTAAAGTTCCCCAGGTATCTCCAGACAGCATGTCTACGGCTAAACGCGCCCATCTATCGTAAATCCAGTGAGCTGCATGTCGTGGTAAATAACCACATTGGCCTGTTCAGGGTCCAAACCCAAAACCCTGTGAACCATCCCAAACTTATCTTGTTAATTTGTTTCCAACGAGAGTATCACAGACTCTATTTATTTTCTTAAGCTTTCTAGCACCTATTTCTTCATTCTTGCCCTCTTCCACCATTCATCAGTTCTTGTTTGATTATTGCAATATTTTTATTAAAAAACAGTTCTGATACCTCCACAATGCCAACATACTCATACAAATCCATGAAGACCATTTCTCTCTAGAAATTCTCCATAACTTTTAATAACACAGATAAAATTTTAAGCTGTCTGATGCTTTTATCTTCTTTTTATCTCAATACATGAATTTCCATTCACACCCTGAGTCCTACTGCCTCATGTTTGTGTCTACTTTCTTCTGTAAGTAAGTACATACCCATCTTTCAAAAAGTGGGTCCAAAAACATCATGTCTAGATTGAACCTAAGAGACCCTTCCTGTCTAGGTTAGGCACCTTCTCCCGCGGTCACTTATGCACACTGCTCGGTATAGAGAGAACCTGGGAATAATAATCTATGATGTGTTGTGCTTGTCACCTTTATGTCTGACTGAGAGGGCCACTAAGGAACCAAAGTAATATTTTGGAAGTCAGCCAAACAAACTAATGGACAAGTGTAACTATGACAAATTCAAACAAGAAATATCTATTCTCCAGCATCTAAAGAGGGGGATGTTAGTTTAGCTGATAGAACCAGGAGAAGCTGAGAAGTTTGTCACATTAAGGCTAGTTTCACAATTATTTGGTTTTTTGTTTTACACACATTTCCTCATCTCAGGAGAACACACACACACACACAGAGGCTCAGATACACACACATTCCCCCTCCAACCACAAAACCTTTGTTCTCCCTCCTGGAGAATCCAAGGTGCACTCATCATCCAACACAACCATAACCACCTTTTCCCCACCCCCCAAAGGCACCTGCTACAAAAACACCAAAGATGGTCAATACATGTCTGATAATAGAATCAAGAGTTGCAGAAGAGTCACATAATTCTATTTTCTTCACAATCAAGTATATAGTTCCCTTGAAGAGAAAACCTTAATCAATGTAAAAATAATATTTCATTTCAATTATGCACAAAAGCAACATGTGTCATGCATTCTTTCCTGAAAAATCAGTGGAACACCTACCAGATGGTTTCAAGTATTATCAAAATAAGGGAGGTCTCAAGAAAAACTTTAAATCAAGAGAAAAAACTAAGCCTTTTGAAACCCAATATTGATCAGTCCAATATAGTAGTCGCAGTTTTGAGAGGTCTCTGTCGTGGCTTATTTATGAAGTATCCCTGAAGACTCAAGTGTTGACTCGCATTCAACAACATTCTGAGGTGATGCCTAGGAAGGTGGTTAGAAATCAGGGAATTGACCTCATCAGCTTTTTACTAGTGCAGGCTCTTCTGAAGTCAAATGCAGACATTATCAGAAAACCACAGCTCCGAATTGGACCCAACTTTCTGATTCCCTATAGAGACTATTAGGTCTTGGAATCTTCTAGGAACTGGGTTTAGTGATGTTGCTACGTTGGCTACTAAGTATTTTTGAAATTTTTACCAGTTCAACTTTTAATTATATATACCTACAACTTCAGCTTTCAAGCCCTTCAAAGGCTATTTTTAAAAGTTAAAATAAATTTTATTCCTGGAACCTCCATATCGATTATTACAAGGTTGGAAGAAATATAAAGGCAGAAAAAGGTGTAGACAGTTTTAAAAAGAAAAACAGAAATGAGTCCATTTTTGCAACTAATTTTCTAATTGTCAAACTTGCAGACTCTTTCTAAACACAGAATTCAGAGATTTATTTTTTGGAAGAGTGACACATGAAAAAAAAACTTTACTTTTGGGGCTGGAGCAATGGCTCAGCGGTTAAAGTGTTTGCCTAGCAAGTGCTAAGTACCCTAGTTCGATTCCCCAGCACCACGTAAGCTGGGCGTGGTGGCACATGCCTGTAATCCCAGCTCTCAGGAGGCTGAGACAGGAGGATTGCTGTGAGTCCAAGGCCAGCCTGGGCTCCGAAGTGAGTTCAAGACCAGCCTGGACCACAGAGTGAGACCCTGTCTCAAAAAAACAAAAACAAAACAAAACTTTTTCCAGTTGTTTTAACCTAATTCCATACACTCCATACACATGAAAAAAACTTTACTTTTTTAGTTGTCTTAACCTAATTTTAAAAACCATGCTTCTTCATTTTGCCTTGAGGTATTTTTAGTAACAGAATGTGAACAAAAATGGAATAAATTCCCATTTCTTGTGTGTTTTGCTTGTTCAGTTTGTCCCCCTTTTCAGGAAGCAATTCTTGCATTTTCGAAGTGAAGTCATCCAGGGACAGCAAACTCCAATCATATTTACATAGTAGAATCTTAGCAAGCTGCAAACAGAATCTGCAATCACTTTCCCCAACTCCATTTCTGTCGCATACCTTCACAACGTAACGATGCATGTAAAAATATCTACTTTCAGATGGTACGGAGTCTGCCATCGTTATCCTCCTATGGAAAAGATCTCAGGGTGGTAACTGCTTCAAGAAAGAGATTTAGAAGAGCGTGGGCTCAAAAACTACAAACAGATTTCGATAAAAATCATATTGAACACTTCACTTGTTTCTTCAGAAGTCAAATAGAAGGATTGTTTTCTAAGCAGCCTGAAGTCAAATTTACAACATTTATAACTTGACGTTCAAAAACCCGGGAGGTCCTCACCAAGCTTCTGTGCCATTACTACAACATAACTGCTCATAATTACTTCAGAGCTCACCCAAATCCTTTATCTTTTAAATGCCATGTATGTTTTCTGGCTCAGCTTTTAATGAGATGGCATGATATTTTAAAAGAAGCAATGCAATTAATATGCAAAATATTAGAATAATTCATACCCATAACTGAACGCATTGATATCTCTACAGCAATATACACAAATATTCTCATGAGCGGCATGAATCAAGATTGCATCCAATCTATTTTCCATTCCAGTCAGGCTGTGCCACAAAATATGTCCACTGGTAATGTAATGGAAAACTTGATTTGCGGAGTTTTTTGGACTTTCATAAATCATGATCTGTGCTTCCTTTACTCGAATGCCAATATCTGAACTTTGTTTTCTTTCCTTAGATAAGTCCTCTCTGCTTCTGCTACCTCTGCCATGGTCCAATAAAAATGCCAAATCTTTACTTTTGGAACCTCAAGCCAGAAGCACCCCATCCTGCCTCTGCTGCTGTCAGCATGGGCATCTCTCTTGTTTTTTACTAGAGACTCCATAGGCACAGCTGTGTGTCTGTCTACCTTTTACTGGTGGTCTCGCACGGTATGTTTTCCTCAAAGGGATCAAGAAATGGAACAACACAAGCCTGGTGAAAACATCAAGAGTAACAGGAAAGTTCAAAGCATCCAGGGTCAAGTCTTCACGCCTCATTATACAAGATGGCAGGTTCTGGGTTTTGTTGTTGTCGTTGTTGCTTTTAAAATAGTTTTCCTAAGGACCTATTTATGGTCAGTGCTTTCTCGATTCTATGACAAATTATAAACCACATTGCTCCTCTCTTTCCCTCCAGTTGTTTTACTTGGAGCAGACTTCAAATAAACCACTTTAAGGTTAATGTAGTGCTCAGATATTGCGAGTTTTAAAACAGTTAACTTTTTTCACATAATACTTTCTCATATGATATCCTTTATTTTTTCTAATTATTCAACTATCAGCACAGTGGTATCATTTCCAGAAGTAAATAATAAGTTGCTCAGTGAGTTTGAAATGTATCTTCCCATTTTATGTTTTTCCCAGAGCTCTTTGCAAACAATTACGAGTCGTTAATTACTTAATATGCTACCGAATAATAATAATAATTATGGGTAAGAATGTATCATTTTATAATAATTATCTTTAGTAAAAAACATTTTTCTAACACTGGAGATGTGGGTGCATTTGTCAAAATACAAATGCTACCCTATTATTTTAAATTCAAGGATACAATGTGGCTTAACTGAATTCAAGTCTAACTTAACCTTATACTGCTCAATGTATTATATTCCATTTCTATAATTATTTGACTATTATAAGAAACGGCATTTCTGATTTTTTGCAAGCAAATCAATATACATTTTCAATGAAGCAGGAAATTAGGAAATACTTTCTCTGAGAATTAGCATAAAAATATGTTAGGGGTACGTTTGCTATGGGTTGGGGGTGCTGAAAATAATACTAAGTGATCTCTAAGATACAAATTGTACTGTAATAAGCCAAATAAATATGTTTTCCATCTGTGGTGCCATTGTTCACAGGAGTACTTTCCAGTATACACTCATAATAACATCTGTCCAGGCATCTATCAATTTAGCGATGCACCTATATATCCATGAGGGGAAAAATCTACTTGAAATGAAAACTCCCTTCCTTAGAAGATGGTTATACTATGAAAGAAGACATTCCCTTTGTTTAATAGCAACTTTTGGTGGGCTAGAAAACATACAGAGGAATCAGAGGGCAGCTTGGTAACAAGCCCAGACCAAATGAAATCAATCTGCACAATAAAATTCGAAGAATTTGGAGTCAGGAGCAAAATCCGAAAGAGACTGTGAGAAGCCCAGACCTGGTAGGAGGCTCGACTCAGAGGTGTTGTAATGGAGGAGAGATTTCTTCTTTTGTTGGTATGTTTTGGGGAACAACAGGCAGAGGATCTTTTGATGGAATTTACTTAACAGAATGCACACCCAGAAATGACCATAAAAATATAACACCTCTCTGAAAATCTGAATAAAGCTTAGTGGCGGCTAGAGTCAAGGACAGGAAACTCTGGGAAATTCACAGAACCAGGAGTAACCAACCTCCTCTGAATTTTGATTGGTAACCTGATGGTATCTATATCGAAGCCACGGAAGAATATCGACACAGACATTCAAGTGAGGCCTGTGTATCTGGAGTTTCTTTATCTAATAACTTCAAACATCTGTGACAGAGATGCAAAACTGAAAAAAAACAACTTGCAATAAAAAGGTGAACTTTATAGATACATAGTGTTCCATTGTGTATAAATACCACAGTTTGTGTATCCATGGGTCTGTTGATGGGTATTTTGGTGACTTCCATATTTTAGCTATTGTTAGTTGTGCTGCTACGAACATGGGTATACATATATCTCTGTTATGTGTTGTTTTGGCCTCTTTTGGATATATTCCCAGGAAGGGTATTGCTGGATCGAAGGGGATATTTATTTCTAGTCTTTTGAGAGCTCTCCATACTGCTTTCCAAAGTGGTTCTACGAATTTACATTCCCACCAGCAGTGCAGGAGGGTTCCTTTCTCCCCACGGCCTCGGAATAAGCTTGAGAACATCATGCTTAGTGAAGTGAGTCAGAAGCAGAAGGTGAAACATCGGATGGTCTCTCTGATATGAGAGACCCAGATCACAACTATCTCATGGAACTTAAAATGAAAAACAAAGTGAAACAGGGGGGTAGGGTGGGGAGGGTGGTAGGGATGGGTAGGGGGAGGGACAAAAGGAGAGTGGGAAAGTCCTTGTCACCTTGACAAGATACGTAGGTGCACAAAATGTTAAATTTCATTGTAAACCTTAAATTTTGCACTTATACATATCAATAAAATGGGGGGGAAGGTGAAAGGAAAAAAAGACATCTAATACCCCAAAACACTGTTATGGAGTTGAGGCAAAAAAAAAATTGTACGTTTTACTTTTAGGGTCCTATTAAGTCATTACACGAGATACATTTACATTTTTAAAAATTCTGTCCAAGTGTTTTATATCGCTATGTCATCACACTGAAGAGTTTAGAACTGGGATTCATCAATGAGAGCCCACAGACCTAATCCCGCCAGCTGCCTGTTTCTGAAAATAAAGCTTCATTGGAACAACATCGGTCTTTCCCTTCATGTATAGTCCGTGGTTACTCTTTGCTATAGTAGCAGGTTGCACACAGGTGTTGTGGTTTGGATCTGGAATGTCCCCAAAAAGTCTCATGAATTTGAATGTTATAGGTTGTCTATGGAACCATGTGCTGTTGGGAGATTGGGGCCTAGTCTGGAGGGGTGAGCTCCAGGCATGTAAGTGGATTACAGGCATGTAGTTGGGGCTACCACATCTTCCACACCTGGATCCAGGAGGGGCTGATCACTGGGATGGGACCTGGAAGGATATATAAGCTGCTTCCTGCCTTCCTTGAGGACTGGTCCCAACCTGCCTTGACTTGGCTTCCTGTGTGTGATGTCATGAGAAGCTGCCTCCACCTCTGTCTCTGCCATGTCCATTGCTGCCGGCCGGCCCTGAATGAACCAGGACCTTCTGAAACTGTGAGCTAAAAAAAAACCTTTCCTCCCCTGAATTTGTGGATGTTGAGTAATGAGTCACAGCAATGAAAAAACTGACTAAGACCATGGGCCACGAAGCCTAAAATATTTACTATCTAGTCCTTTACAGGAAAAATTTTAAGACTTTTGTCCTAGAAGTAGAAACTGAAAGATTTCTTTTTACAAAGAGGAAAATGATTTTTAATTGAAAAACAAACACTCAAATTAACAAAATATCATATCCTCTCTTTGGTATGACAAATAACATGAGATACCTTAACCAGTGTCTGAAGTAGGCTATGTATTTTTATAGTGCAATGCAATTATTAGCATTAACAATGTTTATCTCGAGAAATCCATAAAAGTTGTAAAATATCTCAATCTAAGAAATAAGGGATTTCAAAATTACATTTAAAAAATAATTTGAAAAAATTGAAAATTTGAGGTTTATTATTTATTTTTGAATAGGCTTAATACTTTAATACTTTGTACTTAATACTTTAGTACTAGTATTTTTAAAATGAATCTTCAGTACCTGAAAAATTCACACGTGCATGTTACCTCATCCTTCTGAAATTTTTACTAAGCATTCAAGAGGTATAGGTATTAATATTCTCTAATAGATATTGAACACGTATTAAAATATAGAGATGTTTCTCTCCACAAAGCTAAATTTTACAAGTTTATTTCTTTTTATGAAAGCAGGGTATAGATTTCATATCTCTTTAGTATTTTTAAGTAGTAGTATTTTTGGGGGCATAAAGCAATCTTAAGGCTAGACCTCACAGTGAGATCCTGCCTCCTAAAACAATAAAATTTTTTCCAAACATCATTTTTCTCTCTCTTATAAAAAAGCAAACTTACTCTCCTTAGTTTAGCCTCCTCTGCCTGGATGCACGTACTGTCAGGTTCAGAGCGCTACTTCATCCGAACAAGTAATACGGCGTGAAAACAAAGACAAGATGGATGAAATTCTCAAACTTCTGCTTTTAGCCATGGCAGATGAGCTAGTATTTTTCTTAGACCTTTTCGTAAACAACTATAAACCAGAAAAAAGAAATTACTTCCAAGGATTGGATACCAGATGGTGCATAGCTTCGATCTCTGAGAGAAAAGGAAACGTGAGGTGAACCCCACAGGAAACTTAACCCCTCTCCTGGGGCCCTTTCCAAGCGGTAGGAGGAGAGACAGAGCCCAACAGAGGGTGCCAGTCTCGTTGAGAGGAGAGCTTGGGCTGCTAAGATGAGAAAGTCCCAGTTCCACAGGGTAAAGAAAGCAAGAAACCTTCCCAGATGTTACGCTCAAGTTTTGGAGCAACCGATGAGCTACTAATGTTCAGGTAAAAATATTCTGTGCTTCTCACCAGCAAGCAACAAGTGCAGATGTAAGTCTTTCAGTATCCATCTGAATGGAGAGAAAAGGCGTTAACCAGTGTACCAGTGCTCAGAGAAGTTAGATTCCAACCCAGCTAGAGTTCAAAAACCCCATGTTACAATTCAGTCATTCAATGGAGATACCAGAAAAATCAGACTTCAGAGTAAAGGCCATGTCCTAGAGGACGGGTTGTGATACAGGATGTATAAAGCCTAAAACTAATTGTGGCATAATGAAGTTAAACCACCTGTATTGTAAACACTTACCAGAGCAAAATGAGACTCTTAAAAAAAAAAAACAGCAGGTTTCCTACAACATGCCATCTGTAATGTCTAGCACATAAATATTGCTAGATATGTAAAAAAGTAAGAAAAGCTGTAGCCAATAATCAAAAGTAACAGAAGCTGATATATACAGATTCCAAGCTGACACAGATGTTGGAATAGGAGATAAAAATTTTTTAAATCAGATATTTAGTTATAGCTTTATCCTTATGTAGCCGTATTTGTATAGGCAGATATAAATGTAAAAGAGGAAAATATAGAAATGATGTTCCCAAAAATGCTGAGTTAGGAGCCCTAAGCAGAGAAAAGATTGTTTAGAATAAAAATGTAAGCTGTAGGACTGAGGTACCATTCCCAAACAAATTCACTACATAGGCTGAATGACAGGTTGGATATTTTAAAAAAGCAACAATGAACTTGAAAATAAGTGATTAGAAATTAACCGATCTAAAGACATAGAAAAGAATAAACAGAGCCACCGGACTTTAGGCAATCCAGAGTATTGTGAAAATCTAGGAGGAGAGGAAGACAAAGAGGGGAAGATTATGCCTTACCCTCCTGTGACATGGAAGAAGAGACAGACAGAAAGGACAGAAGGAGGGCAAGAGAGAGAGAGAGAGAAGGAGAAAGAGAGAGAATAAAGCTCAAGAAAGTCCAAATTCAAAAATCATCTCAATGATTCAAGAAGTTCAGTAAACCCTAAGCCACATAAGTTGAAAGAAAACCTCCATGGAGTGTAGTATCGTTGAACTTCTGAGAACAGACACCACGAAGCACTAACACCAAATGGAGCCATCACCAACACAGATGGAAGTAGGGACCACCACACTAAGTAAAAGTACTGGGCAAGGGAAGTCAAGAAGGACCGCATGGCCGCCCTCATTTGGGGAATTTTTGGTGATCTCATGGACAATGAGGAGTAGAAAATCAATGACCTGGTGCTGAGCGGAGCAGGGAAGGATGGAGGAAAACAGCTCAACAGATACTGAGCTGTGGTAGGACAGCAGTAACGTGTTCTGATGTCCCGAACTCACTATGTAGCCCAGCATCGGCCTTGGATTGGCTTACCTAACACCAGAGCATCTAAATGTGAAAGTCGATCGCTAAAATCAGTATAAGGGAAAACGGGTCAATACACTAGAGTTGGATATCGCACTCCCCTTACCACAAATGAACAGGCCCACCAACAGGCAAACGGGGAAGCCAAAGTTGAATTGAACAGAGCCATCAACTCCCTTGATCTAAGTGGCATCTGTCGGTTACTTCATCTGAGATGACACACAATTATCTTGCTCATACAGAACATTCACTAAGACGGACCCCACTGCAGACATAAGACACACCTCCATAGATTAAAAATCATTATTGCCACTTGACAGCTTCTCTCAAACCACAATGGAATTGAAGCAAAAATCAACTTAAAAAAACTGGATGGTCTTGAAATGTTTGTGCATGATATAATATATTTCTATATAACAAATAAATCAAGGAAGAGATGTCAAGAGAATTTTTTAAATGTATTGGACAAAATAAAAATGAGAATACAGTTTACACAACTTGGTGGGATGCAAAGTGAGTAGATCTTCATGAAATATTTAGAACTTTGAAGGCAAGTATTATAAAATTTTAAAAAAGACTTAATAATAGGAATCTGGAAAAAGAACAAAGTGAACAGAGAGTAAACAAAAGAAAAATTAAAAATAGAGTAGAAACGAACAAAGTTGAAAAACAGAAAATTATTAAGAAAAATCAACAAACTCAAAGCTTAGCTATCTGAAATAATCAATAAAATCAATGAGAACACTAGAAAAAAACAAGGAAAAAAAAAGAGAAAATACTGATATCAAAAATGAATAGGGGCCAGCATGACAGAACTGAGGGACATCACCAGAATAAGACAGGGAATATTGTGAACAACTTAGTGCCCCAAAATGAATGGACCAATTTCCTGAAAAATCCAATTTACCAAAACTCACGGGGAAAAATATATATGCATATTATATTGAACAAATATTTTATAACCCTCCAAAACAGAAAGCACTAGGCCCAAGAAGGAAAATTCACTGGTAACCTCCACCAAACATTTAGAGATCAAATTATTACTTTCTTCCCACAGTCTTCCAAGGGATGGCAGTACAAGGATACAGACTAATTTATTCTATAAAGCCAAGACTATCCTGATATTATAACTCACAAACAAAAACATTATAAAAAATTAATACAAACCAATGCCTGTCATGGAGGTAAGAATCCTTAAAAATTGAATAAAAATTAGATCAAAGAACGTATAAAAAGAATTGTATACCACAATTGTCCATTCCATGTATGCAAAGTTAGTTCAGAATTGAAAAAAAATATATAAACTATCTGTTCATCGGGTTAGAGAAGAAAAATCACTCCATCATACTGATAAATACATGACCCTCAATACTAAATTATGATCAACATTATCAGTAAACTAAGAATAGAGGGGCATTTCCTCAACTTCCCAAAAAAACATTTTCAAACAATTTACAACTACAATTAAACCTAATGCAAATTGTCCAAGAAAAGGAAGAAATCATGGAAGTCAAACAATATTTGAAAATGTATGTTAAAATAAAGTACTGAATATTTGTGGGATCCAGTCTAATCAAGTGATTTGAGATTTAAATTCTCAGATTGGCATAAAAGAAATAATGAGTGAAATCAGTGAGTTTTACTTTAAAAAGGTATTATAAAGTTAGAGCAAATTAAATTCAAATAAACAAAAGAAATAATATTAAAGAAACCAAAACATAAAATATAAGAAACTAATAAAGATAAATGTTTATAGATTAATCAAATGCAATGACTGGGCGGTGAAGACACTCAACAGCCTGTCACAGAAAAAGCCCATGAGTCCCCAGAACTAAACACAAGCCCTGGACATACAAGAGGTTTTTATATACTATGAAAGAAAATTAGACTTTCTTATAGGATGTCAGGAGTTTTGGATCCAGGATATACTGCAGATACCAAAAGTAAAGGGATTTCAGTTCAAAATAAAATAAGATCTATTCAAGAAAATGGAATATTGTCAACAGAGAGCAGGAATTGAAAAATAACTGATAGACAAAATTCAAGTCTCCAGTAAATTGCTAGACAACCCAATCTTCAAGTTCCCTTGGATCTCAGGTTTATTTTTTTCAAAGTGTTTACAATTTTTTTTTTATTTTAACCATTTGTGGTTGAGTAGAGTCTCAAAGATTCTTTTTCTGGCTTTTTTATTTGAGTGTGTACGTACTACAGATTAATGTATATGATAATTACACTCAACTTGGGAAATTTGTGGCCACATATGTCGTTTTCTGACCACTTTTTCCTTTCCTTCAGCCTTTCCTTCTCCTCACATGTCCTCCCCGCCTGCCCCAACTCCAGGCTGTGGGAAGAAGGCAACTCTTCTGAACTGTTGATGGGATTGTACACTGGCACAACCACATGGAAAGCAGCGTGGAGGTTCCTTAGACAGCTGAAGGTGGGAATCCCACTTGACAGAGCTGCAGCTCCTCACACCATCTTCTCTAAAGAACAGAAGTCACCATATCATAGACACACATGCATATCCATATTCATAGCAGCACAACTTATAATAGCTAAATCCTGGAAATAACCTTCCTGCCCACCAGCAAGTGAATGAACAAAGAAAATGTGGTACATATACATAAGGAAATACTACGCAGACATAAAGAAAGGCATTTGCATGAAAACAGGGTCACCTTAAGTCAATAGTGCTCGGTGAAGTGGACAAAACATATAAATTAAATGTAGCACCGGGTCTCTCATTATGAGCTCACCATAAATATACACACAAAAAGAGAAAAGTTAGGAAGGGAGCAGGTGGACTGCTTGGGATAGGAAAGAGGCACTGAGATTTTATTAGACAATCAATCTTTAAGGTGCCTGGGGTCTCAAGTTTAGATGGTTCTATGTGTTTCTCCAGGGGCTTTATCCATCACCCCCTCCCCTGCCAGCTCACAATTCAACATTTGATCACATGATTAGGACTTGGGGCACTGCCCACATCTTTCTTTTCATTCACCTCCAGCAGCTGCCCACAGTTTGATACTGAAGACCCAAGAGAACCAAGAGAGTTTCAACTTTATTATTCACCAAAGAGGGAGGGGAAAAATGAAGTTAAATCCAAAGATGGTCATATTTGAAAATGGCTTTTGATTAGGAGCTTACAAATTTAAGAGTGAATGCAATTACATTCAAACAGCTGGTTTAGAAGGATGTCAACAGTAGATGTGGATCATAGAAGTTTGGAACACAGAGAAACTCCACATGATTTTTCAATATTTAATCAGTTATCAGTAGATTGGCGCAATAAAACATAGCATAACTTAGTAGTTAAAATTGGACCTTGGAGCCAGACTGAATGGTTTGGAATTTCTATCTGTGCTTCAGTATTCCCAGAAATGATCAGGTGCTAAGGACATCTGTATCATAGATTTATTATATCCATTAAATTGGTTGGTTCATCTCATGTTCAAGAATAGTATGGACCTAGGGAACACCTAGTGTGGCACACGACAGTAATCCCAGCACTCGGGAGGCTGAGGCAGGGAGATTGCTGTGAGTCCGAGGCCAGCCTTGGCTCCATAGTGAGTTCAGGACCAGCCTGGACAGTAGAGTAGGATCTTGTTTCAGGAAAAAAATAAATCAGTGCTAATAAGTCATACATTTGTTATTGTGATCAATGGATGTTATTAAATCATTAATGTATCTATATTTTTCTTTTTCTTTTGCAGCACTAGGGATTGAGCCCAGAACCTTTATACTGAACTATATCCCCAACCCATTTTGATTTTTGATTTTGCCACAGTCTTGCCAAGTTGCTAAGTTGCCCAGACTGGGCTTGAACTCATGATCCTCCTTCCTCAGTCTCCCAGAGTGCTAGGAGTACAGGCTTGTACCACGGAATACAGCCAGGACCAAGTCTGGAAATCAGACCTTGTATATTCATATTTGGATATCCAAAGGTTTAGGCCACCTCGTCTACTCGGGGATTGTAATTTTTAGGTTCATGTTGTGTGTTGGGGCCAGAATTCTAAAAACGAATAAAAGAATTTTGAACACAAGCCAGCAGCAAGAATAGCAGGGTGCAGGTGATAGGTCCAACACTGTGCTCACTGGAACGGTATCACTGCCTACCTTACTGTGACAAGCGTGAAAATGCGTGGTCCTTG
Source organism: Ctenodactylus gundi (assembly GCA_004027205.1). Classification (NCBI taxonomy): domain Eukaryota; kingdom Metazoa; phylum Chordata; class Mammalia; order Rodentia; family Ctenodactylidae; genus Ctenodactylus; species Ctenodactylus gundi. The sequence continues at coordinate 68,338 of PVKB01003166.1, read as the reverse complement.
TGTGTCCAGACTGTCTCCATGCTCAGAACAACTTCAGTCCAAGAGGAACAAGTGATCGCAGTTCATTGCTGCATGGAAAGCTGTTCTCAAAACAGGCCACGGCAGCTGAGGCCCCATGCAGCACGAACTTGGCAGTGCACATCCCACTGAGTGTGGAATTTAAAAAAGGAATGTTTTCATACTGTTGTTCAGAAGCCTCCTCTCAGAATTGAAGCCACACATTAGAAGAGAATGTACTTGGGCTGTGGAGGTCACTTAGGAACACAAACTCTTGAGACAAGTTGCATTCGTTCTAATCTAGTCTGCATGACATATTTTGGACTTCCCACACCTTGGTTAAAACAGTACAGATTTTAAAGCTGTTGTGAGCATTAAATAAGGTTATGCATACATACCCTTCGGAATACAGCATAGAAAATGCTCAAGAAAAGTCCATCAGGTTGTTAATTAAAAATATAATAAGTTTGAATTTTTTTCTGTACATTAGTGAGTGCATGCGTGCATGTGCACACACACACACACACACACGCACACACACACACACACACACACACACACACACACAAACACACACCAGACAAAGCAAGGGACGGACTTACTCATATTTTGATGATTTAGTGAAAGTTGAAACCATGAAGTGAAAATACCCATGGAAGGTTAATGACTCTCTACCTATGCATCCAAAAATGGTGTGAAATATCACCTAAAAGTTATGCATGTAAAATTGTAGGCACAAAGACAGATCAGTCTTGTATTCAAAGGAACTTCTATCCTAACAGAAAGGACTCACAAAAGCAAATATTAGTTGAACACCAAACATAAATTCTAGGGACCATGATGGAAACTCACTGGTTAAGTTTATTCCAAATCTATGAAGTAAGCACCAGCAGGATTTTCATTATCCAGGTGGCAAAGCTGAAATACACGGAGTTTAAGTGGTCGTCTCAGATGTCCCAATTTACTTTATTCAAACCTAAGCAGTCTGGCCCCATACCTTATGCCTAGTCACTATGATCTATGTTGCACTACACAGATGTCAATCTAATGTATCATAGGTGCAAGACGAAACCAGGAGGTAAGATTATGGACACAGAGAGACCCGGTTTTGAACTGACAAGACTAAAGTAATGTGGGCCATGAATATCTAATAGCCGTGATGAAACAATGCCAACAGCTGATCAAGATAGGAGAAAATGACATGAAAAGATGTCGTGATGTCTAGGGATGCTGAGATAGTGACACCCAAGGGCAGAACAAATGCACAGGACAGCAGAGAAGCTACAAGACTTGACGACTGTGTGCAGAAATCTCAGTAAGGTTCACAGGAAACGCTGAGACTCCAACTCAGCGTCTTATGGGTGTCCCCTACAAGGGCAAGAGGTTTCATTTCTTTGGAGTCTACCATTCAGTTCCTGGTCCCTTCAGCCAGCCTGAGATTTTTAACCTCCTGCTAGATCTACTGTAATTTTTCAAAAGATATTTCTAATCCTAGTCTCTTACCTTCCCTCAAAGAAGAAGATAAACTAATATGGGGAAAAAATCACAAAATTATATGCCTGATATCTCTTCTTGAGGAAAAAAATCATTTCTTTTACATTTCAAAAATGTTCAATAGTACGATTTACTGTTAAGCCAACGACCTTAAGAATCAGTAACACCGACAAGTACCAGGAGGGCCACACGATGGCAGCAAAGCACAACGTAAATTCCCGAGGCGGCACGGACTGGGCGCCTGGCATCCCACACGCCTGGACTTAGGGCATACACTTCCATGCGGTCGGTACAGATTAGTCTGCAGCTGTAATGTCAGTAGTGTAACACCCTCTCCACACCGCACCCCGCCTTGTGCAAACCTCCCCAAGAAACCTTCCATCTAATCCTTATCACAGATCTGTGAAGTGTGCGGGATCGTGAATTTTTAGAGAATGGAAACAAAGTTTTCCTCCAGATACCAAAAAGCGTCTCAGAGTTTTCCGTAGTGACATAAATCTGAAAACATCGCCACTGTTTTTATTACGATGTGCCCCGGAGGGAAGAGACTCAAAACTGTATCTTCATCTTCTGTAGGAAAAGAAATCCTCCACGAGTTTTGGATAGACCTGGAAATATTTTAAGGAGTTTCTCAAACAATCCTAGGGTCAAGGGGGAAATAGAAAGAAAATCTAGAAGGCTTCTTTTTTATTTCCTTTTTGAATGACAAAGATTAAAAGAATCTTGGGCATTACTGCGGAAGGCCTAACTGGAAAGAAATCTAGCCAGTTAAGAAAGTAGCGCCCAAATGCTGCGGTGTTTCTCAGGCTGATCTGAGAAACTACTACAAATTGAAAGGCTTAAGACAGCTACTATAGGGCTGGAGGAACAACTCAGGCGTTAAAGTACTTGCCATAAAGTGCTAAGAACCTGAGTTCAATTCCCTAGTACCACCTAAACTGGGCGTGGTGGCACACATGCCTATAATCCCAGCACTAGGGAGGTTGAGGCAGGAGGATTGCTGTGAGTTCGAGGTCAGCCTGGGCCACGTAGTGAGTTCAGGACCAGCCTGGACTATAGAGTGAGACCCTGTCTCAAAAAAAACCTACTGTACCCCAAATCAAAGTGTCCACAGGGTTGTGCACTCTCTGGAGGCTCTGGGAAGACATTTCCTTTCCTCCTCAGCTTCTGTGGCCTCCAAGCCTTCGCTGAAATGTGGTTCAAAACCTCAACCTCTGTCCCCATAGTCCTCTACATGTCTCTTTGAGTCTTTTAAGAGGACGGCTGTCATTTGATTTATGACAGTCCCACCTAGTCTTTCAGCTGGAGAATGACATCTGTCAAGATCCTTTGCACAAATCAGATCACATGCAAGGGGCACAGAGAACATAAACAATGATGTATATTTTTAAGGCCTCCTATTCAGCCCACTGGCGTGCTGTCACGGTGCTGTTTCCCTTCCCACTTGTGGGTGGCACACAGAGGCACTGTCACACTTGAATCTGGACTGTCTCCAAAAGCCTTGTGTACCTATGGGCACTGTGTAGGGTTGGGAGGCGGGGCCTGGCTGGCAGGGGCAGATGCTTGGGCTTGACCTGGAGGGGTGTGTTGTGGCTCTGCCTCTCCTCCCAGACTTCTGGACTTCTCTTTTCTGCCATGTTACCATAAGGATCTCTGACTCTAGGCGCACCAACTCCAGCTCTGGTTCTAACTACAGCCCCACTATGCGCTCTCCAGATGCCCGTCCATGAACAGACTGTGACCTTCTGAAAGCCACAATAAATCTTTCCTCCCTAAAGTTGTGGATGTTGAGTATTGAGTCATGTGACACAAACGCAATTAAGGCCGAGTACATACTTTTGTCCTCTCAGACTCCTACCCAGTTAACTGGAGCAACAGCTCTCAGACTCTCATATTCTATTGCTAAGCTACCAGTGGCCCCACCTGGGCCCAGTCTGCCCATCTGGTCAATCATAACAAAGCCAAAAGCACGTCAAGACTGAAAAGCCACGCAGAGTGAGCAGACCCCAGGGAAAGGCACACGTATGTACATTATCCCAACCCCTTGTCACCTTCTAACGGCGTTTCATATCTCCCTTGTTAGTCTGTAGGAGGCATGGGCTCAGTTGCACATCTTATTAAACATCTCCCTTTGCGGCAGACAAGTCTCCATCCTGAAAAAGTAAAGGCGGACAAGACAGATTCCTACTTTCAGAGAAGCTACCACCTAACGGAGAGTGAGACACACAGGTTCTCCCTGTGTCCGTCTCGGTTACACAGTCTGCCGTGGATCCAGACAGCACTTCAGGGTTCACTGTCTTCTATGTGTGTGTTTGGCATTTGGTTTCCTTATTTCGTGTGGAACCTTCACTTTCAACACCTGTTTTCACATTCATCAAAAAGCCTGGTGCCATTCACTCAATACTAACGTGCAGAAGCCACGCACACTAGGGGGAACGGAATGTGGAGAGTTCAAGGCAGAGCAAACCTCGAAGTACTCAAGATGGGCTCGCAACGGGTAGTTGCCATTATTTTTGCCATCCACAGATGGAAAAGTTTAGGCCTAGGGAAGTTCCTAAGTTACCATATACCAGGTAAGTGCAGACCAAGGATTCGAACTCAGATCTGTCTGCTTACACATCCTTTAGGTGCTTTGCTGAGATATGCATGTGCCAGCAAATAAGTTTAAGTTTTATCTTACAGGCAACAGGGAGTCACCGAAAGGTGTAGTAGGGTGAACACAGCTAATATTTGTGTTTTAGGGATACGCATACAATAGTGACTGGAGCGGGACAAGGCCGGAGGCAGAGACAGGACCCGGATTTCCAGGAGACAACAGGTCTAAAGGTACATCATATAGGTTTTGGGGTTTTTGTTTTGTTTTTGTTTTATTTCTTGTTTTATTTTTATTTATTTACTTATTTATTTTGAGACAGGGTTTCATTCTGTAGCCCAGGCTGGTCCTGAACTCACTATGGAGCCCAGGCTGGCCTTGGACTCACGGCAATGCCTCCTGTCTCAGCCTCCCCAGTGCTGGGATTAAAGGCATGTGCCACCATGCCTGGCTTATGTGGTGCTGGAGAACTGAACTAGGGTAATTAGCGCTTCACTTAGCGCTTGCTAGGCAAGCACTTTAACCACTGAGTCATTCCTCCAGCCACAGCAGCATATAGATTTTTAATAAATACATGGATATAAAGGAAGAACAAAAAGTAAGAGGGGGAAAAAAACAATGGGCAGAATCTAAGCATGAGAAACCAGGAATCTAGAGGTGCCGTTCGCCAAGCCAGAGATTAAATATCTGGTGAGGTTTTGTTGTTGTTTTTGTTTTTATTTCCAATGAAGGTGGTTCCAATTTGAATTATCTGAGTAGTAGCCATCTCTATCTCAATTTTTAGCTAGCTATTAACAAGTATCTAGTGAAAAATCTCCAAATGTGATGGTCCAAATCATGTAATGGAAGAGTGCCAGATGAGGGGAAACATGTAGAAGATGGACCGAACTACGGACTATAAAGGTAGATGTCACCTACATTTGACTTCCTGACTATGAAGGGACTAAATCCAGTGTACACCATCTGGAAATAGGACAGGGACCCGCAGAATGTGGAGCACCATATTGTCTAAGTCACATGAAGTGGGATGGAAATCCACATTCTCTGTTGTCCTAGAACTATCAACACACACACACATACACACGTTGATTTTAACTTCTCATAAGATTTTTCATTGATATTGGCTTATTACCAACTGAATATAAGTTCATGGCAAATTACAGTAATAATACCTACAGGAAAAAGAAAGTGGAACTGTTTATGATCCTAGCATCTCTCTCCTCAATCACTAAACAGAAAGCTCTTCTGTGTGTTCATCCTTAGAAGGCTTCAGGAGCGAATGATACAGCCATGGAGGAGGGAGGGACAGACAGGAACTTCTCCGCATCCAGGGCTCCAGGTTTCCATTAACTTTTCAATGCTTCAGAGCTTTTCCACACCTTCCAAATTAGTTTCCGCTCTCACTCGTACCGTTGGAAGGAGGGTGGGGAATGTAGCTTATTAACCACACATAAACATCTTCCATTACTCTGCTCTAAAGCTAATACCATTGTTAACACTATTAATGGACTGTCAATGTCAAATGTGAAATCCTTCCTGCTCCAGAGGCAACGACTTGGAGGAATTGTTTCCTGGCCTCTCGTCTGGAAAGTCTCTCTTTCTGCAAACATCGCGGCTGTGAAATCTGCCCCAAAAAAGAGCTGATCATATGCCTGTTGTCCCAAAAATAGCACCTTCCTCCATTATGCCGAGGTTCAGCGCAAAACTGACTCATGCAGCTCTGGGACGGGTGCCAGAGCAGAGAGAGGGAGCACGAGAGGAGCCACTTCCACTGGCGGGAGGTGAGGCGGGACAAGGGGCCTGGGGTTTCCTCACACTGGTATCTGCCTCCCCCAGGCCAGGAAAGGCAAAGCCCTTGGGGTTATTTTATTAGACAATGGACAGCTTAATAGGACTCTTGGGGCCTCATTGAAAGAACATGTCTTCCTCAGACTGCGCTTCTGAATCCCCCCTCTGTTTTGCTGCTGCATGTTCTGCACTTGTTCATCCAGCAGCAAATGTGCCACACCTGCAGGGCTCCCACCGGAGGTCAAGCCACCACCTTGCACACCACCGAGGCAGCAGCAATGGGAAGACGCAGCCAACCCAGATTCTACAATGCCCAGGACTCCTATGAGACCCTGCCGGGGATCTGGAGCTCTTTCCCCTCATGAACGCTTTCCAAGAGTCCCTTGATCTTTAAAGCTGCGTTTAAATTTGTTTGATCACAGTTACAGTATATGGTCCCAGGAACCATCAACATGTGAGATACCCACCGTGCCCTCTGTGGCATGGACAATTTTCTGAGCAAATGAGTAAGTAAGTGCACTGAGGGTGAGTGAGGGATCCGGCTTCATGTCGAGCTCCTGTGAATGGTCATTCGGATCCTGGATAGAAGCAATGAAAAACACACAACTCCTTTCTTCCTGACTTTTCATTTCTTCTTAAAAGAGTTTTCAATTACAGAAAAAAGACTCTCCTATTTTCTCATATTGTAAAACCAACAACCACAGGGGGGTAGGGCAGGGGAGGAAGGGAGGGGTGGGTAGGGGCAGGGACAAAAGGAGAGTGGAAAAGTCCTTGTCACCTCGACAAGATATGTATGTGCACAAAATGTTCAACTTCATTGTAAACCTTAAATTTTGAGCTTATACATATCAATAAAATGGGGGGAACCCAACAACTTTCTCTACAGGATTGTTGGTCTTCCATGCTTAGATTTTCTTCCTTGAGTGCCCCAGTGCTCTGCTTCAGCCCATCTGAGAAGCTTCGGAGGCAGAGGAGTGCGATCTTCACGATGCACATGAGCAAGTAGGTGACTGCGGGGAAAATAAGTGGGTCCGCGTGGGTCCTAGCCAAATGTGCCATGTAAGGGCAGCAAAAGCTTCAGAATGACCAAATTTTTCACCATTTTAACATAAAGTTTACATTGATTTTGAGTATTTTGTGCATGTACATATCATGGCAAAGTTACATATCCTTCTGTTCTCTCTTTTCAACCAACCCCCCAACCCCTGCTCCTCCAGTCCCCATTATTTCCCCCAATAGTTCTATGAAAGAATTGTGATCTGGGTCATATCAGAGAAACCATTCAGTATTTCAGCTTCTGCTTCTGACTCACTTCCCCAAACATGATGGTCTCAAGTTGCTTCCATTTACCTACAAAAGCCTCCAACCTATCTGCCTTTATAGATGAGTAGTATTCCATTGTGTATAAATAGCACAATTTGTGAATACATTGGTCTGTTGATGGGTACTTGTTGTATTCCACATTTTAACTATTGCTAATTGTGCTGCCATGAACATGGGTATGCATGTATCTCTCTTATGTGTTGTTTTTAACTCTTCTGGGAAAATTCTCAGAAGCGGTATTACTGGATTGAATTGGATATTTATTTCCAGTCTTTTGAGACACTTCCATACTGCTTTCAATAGTGGTCAGAATGACCAAATTTAAAAAAAAAAAAAAAGGAAATGCAAAGGTGGCATATATAGTATTTGGAATTCAAAAATTGATTTCTACATATTTGGAACTCAAAAGATGATTTGTAAAGCTTTGCACAATAATATCACTCATTAGGACTAAATGCATACTCATGTAGGCAAACTGCCTATTTTAAAAATATCAACTAGCCTACCTTAATAAGAGTCACAAAGGCATATATTGGCCCACTCACAAGAATTTATACCAATAAGTCCAGTTTTTAATGAAAAACTTAAAATACAAGGGTGAGAGAAGTACAATGACATCACATTAGCACTTTACAGAATATTTCAAAAGCTTATGGAGATATATGGCCCATTTTAGGGCCATCCTCATAGCTTTCCCAATTCTTGGAAATACGTCACATTGAATAAATATTTAAAAATGTTTAGCAGAAAGAGAGATCAGGCAAAAGGGAAGGTAATTAGATGCCTGTAGAAATGGAGAAACAGCAGTTAGGAAGGGCATGTTGGGTATTTTGTCTGGCTAAGTTCTAAAGTGAGGAGCAAAGATTTATGCTAGAGTTTCAGTCTGCATTTGGTGGTGAAATCTAGGAAGGTCATTGTTGAGAAGACACTCCATTCTCACAGAGTAAATGTCCTCTCTCCATGTGAAACATTCTCTTGGACTGACCTTCAAGAGAATATTGGAAAGAGGCGGCCTTGTGTAGGAAGAAAGAAAGAGAGAAAGAAAGGAAGAAAGAAAGAAAGAAAGAAAAAAAGAAAGAAAGAAAGAAAGAAAGGAAGGAAGGAAGGAAGATTGTCAAAAGCCTACATAGTGCTTGTTCCATGCAAAAATCGGTAAATTCTATGTAATAACTTGACTGGCCATGAAGTATCCAAATATTTGACTAAACATTATCCTAGGTTTGTGTGAAGGAGTTTTGGGTGAGACTGCCATTTAAGAAGTAGACTGAGTGGGGAAAAAAATTGGACCTGTATAGGTGTAACTACGCCTCATCTAATCAGTTGAAGACCCAAACAGAAAAAACAACGAACTTCCCTTGAGCAAAAGAGAATTTCTTGCCTTGTGGTCTTGGTGCTGGGTTATTGGCTCTCCCTGACCCTACAGCAGCCTGCCAACCTCTGTACTTGAACTGGGACATTAGTTTTGTACCAGCCTTCATAACCACAAGAACCAACATATTACAGTCAACCAATCAATCAGATGGTCTACTGGCTCTCTTTTTCTGCAGAACCTTGGCCAATACACTATTTACTCCTAATGTAATATTCATTGGGGAAAATAAAATCCAACCAAATTTGGATGTGCAAAGATACATTGCATGGGCAAGGCAAGAATTTTAACATGCAAAGATACATAACATATACAGAGCAAGGAGACATTTGCAAGGTCTGAGTTCCAACTGCTCATGCTGTTGGTGTGTCAGCAACATGCAACTGCCACCTTGCTGAGGTCTCTCCTTTGACTTAGTCTTCATTTGACTTAGAAACAAAAGAACATTGAGTGGTTTAATCCACTTCTCTTTCCGTAGCCCCCTTACCCAGAAGTGTGCCTGGAGCTGGGCTTCCAGCTAGCCTAGGGGGTGGCAAAGAGGGACTGTGTCTATTTGTCTACGTTGGACATTGCCTGGGAACCATAAAGCTACCAGTCCCATCACGCTGCTTTGGGAGAGGATTTCGCATGGAAGTCAACTAACTATATGCTATTATTGTACTCTGAGGACTCTCCTACAATGAAGAATTCTACCTGCTTGCCATGGTTTGGATCTGGAATATCCCCCCAAAGCCTCATGTACTAGGATGTAGTGAGAAACTAGTGCAGCTGGATGCTGCTGGAAAGTGGGGCCTGGTGGAAGGGAGGGATGCTTTTGGCTTGACCTGAAAAGACTGTGCCAACTTGACCCTGGGTGGGTGGGGAGTGTGGGGCACTGTCTCCAGGTGGGTGTGGGAAGCTCAACTGAAAGGTTGAACTCAGTAAAGGAAGAAAGGAGAAACACTGTTACAGCTTCTCCTGGGAAAGCTCGGGCCTCTCTGCCCAAGTCTCCAGACATCAACTCTTTACGTCTTCACTCTCCTCCTTCATTTGGCTTCTGTCTGCAACGATGTGGGCAGTTCTGCGGCCTTCGCCATGTGTTACCACCTTTGCTGGCTGCCCGTGCGGGGACTGTGTGAGACTATTTGTGACTGTGAGTGAATTAAGACTTTCCTACCTTAAATCGTGAATATTGAGCATTCTGTCCAGCAACGAAAAATAAATGAAGACAGATGTTGGTATCAAGGAGTGGAGTTGTTGCTGTGACTTCACCTGACAACGTGATTTGAAAGCCCACGGAACTGGTTGGTGGGAGGAGTTTGGAAAGTATGGACTATGCCAGCTACAGAAACCTTAGATTGCTTTCAGGAAAGCTTGGTAGGAGATTCTGGTCAGAGCTCAGAAGACCAGAATGCCCAGAGAACTGAAGTTTGAAAAGGCCAGGCTCAAAAAGCTTCAGATGGGAATAAGAACTTAATTAGAAACTGGTCTAGAAACTATGTGTGCTGAAATGAAGGACAATGGACTACTTTATCTATTGGAGGAATCTCAAAGCACCCCCCTGTTTGGGCTGTCACGTGGGTATTCTTTGCTCTATATCGAAAGACAGGAAAAAAAACAGCAGAGAAAAATGACGTAAAACATTTGTAGTTTTGTAAGACTGGAAAGGATTGCAAAGTAGGGGAAGAAGAGTAGAATGGGGCAGAATGTTAGAGATATTAGCATAAAAAACAAGTGCTTGAAATCAGATCTATAAAAAAGATACCACAGGCAACAGCAAGATTCCAATCTTTACAAATTAAAGAGTGGAAAGGCAGAAGACCTAGTTCTACAAAGAGTACCATCGGGCATCCTGTAGGGCCACAGAGAGAGGTGTTTACCAGAATCCAGCCACCTGGTGTTCAGCCATCCAGGTACTTTGAAGCTGTTGCAAGAAAAGGCCAGGAGGGCCAGACTAGTGCTCCAACCAGTGGCAGACTTTGGCTTCACCCTAACGGTGCTGGCTTCGCAGGCACGCAGAGTGTAAGAGTTGTGGGATCATGAAGGCTTCCATCCAGACTTCAGAAGAAAGCCTTGGAGGCCAGCAGCGTGCCCCTGGGAGGGCCATGCATGAACCTCATGCCCCCAAAAGAGTACTTGAACCTCTGACTAACACTGACCATGTTCATGGTGCTTGTTCCACTAAAAAATGGGCCACTTCCGTCCATTAAGACAGAGCCCTAATACATAGATCATCATAGGATTGTGCATTGAAACACCTGCACTGACTCTCCATAGCTTAGAAGTATAGGGAGGAGAACATGTCCAATGGCTTAACCTAAAATTTAGAGACCTCCAAATCCAGAGCTTAAGATCAGAAGCACACATTTGACAGCATCTACTATCTAATCTGTACAGTGCGTGGGACTGTAGATAAAAATGCCATCTTAGAAGTGAATCTTCTAGTGTCACTTCTAACAGATGGCTGCAGATACGGGCCTGGCCATCATCTTGCCAGCCATCCCATAAGAGACCCTGACTCACAGATGCTCATCTATGGCACTTCCAAAAGTCTGGCCTGCAGAAATGGTGAGCTCATGAGTGTTTGAGTGTTTTGTTTTGTTGCTTTTACATTTTGAGATAATCTTTTATTCTATAATAAATAAGTTATGTACCTACCAACAGATGGGTAGCTACATAAGCTGTAGTATAGCCATACAATGGACTATATAACTGAGTAAAAAAGAGGGGTGATCATTCAGGCTTGGTTGGTGGTATAGACCTATAATCCCAGCCCCCTGGGAGGCTGAGGCAGGGGTACTGCAAGTTTGAGTCCTGCCAGGGTAATTTATCAAAATCAAAAATAAAAAAGAACTGATATACCAGTATGAAGGCCCAGAACTTGATCCCCAGTACCCCACAAAAGGGGGTGACCAGTGAATACTGTGTTACAGCTGGACAAGAGCAAGATGTTCTGATATGCTATAGCACAGTCAGGTGACCAAAGAGAAGATAGTGACAATATGCTGTGCATTTCAAAAAGCCAGAATAACATGTTCTGATTGTTTTCGCCATAATAAAATGATAAGTGTCCCAGGCGTTGGATATGTTTACTCAGATTTAAACATAGCCTAACATGTATGTGTATTGAAACATTATACATTGCTTACATATGCACAATTTTAATTTTCTATGTATCCGTTAAAATACATTGAATTAAAAAATTGAATCCTCAAGAAAGAAACAAAAATGGTGATTAAAGCATTGGTCCCATCAGGTTCATCTTTGCAGTACAGGAGAGTAGGGCTAAGAGGAATCAGGAGGAGGAAATAGAAGAGGAAGACTTGGTCACCCCATCTCTTCCTCCCAGGGTGCTCCTATCAATATACTGAGGTGTGAGGGTTTGGATCTAGAGTGTCCCCCAAAGTCTCTGTATTTGGACATTGTTGATTACCTATGGATTTCAAGTTCTGGTAGGTGTTGGCATCTGGTCAGACAGGCTGGATCACTGAAGGTGTGGTAAGTCACTGAGGGTGTGGTGGATCACTAAGGGTGTGGTAGGTCACTGAGGGTCTACTACACCACCGTGGGCTTGGCTGAAAGGATATACTCTTGCCCCGGCTTCTTCCCAAGCCTTGAGAAGTTGCTCTCTTCCAGACGCTGCCTGCCATTGCCAGCTGCCCATAAGCGAACCAAGACTTCCTGAAATGGTGAGCTAAAATAACCATTTCCTCTCTTAAATTATGGGTGTCTGGTAGTGTGTTCCAGAAATAAGAAAGAAAGAAGACATGAAGTTTCTTTTTTATTTTTCTTTTGCTGGTTCTACCAACCGATTCAACTTTTAAGCCTACTTTCTTTTTAATTAAGATTGATTTTTTGAGATCTACTCTGGAAATCTTTTATAAATAATTTTGATCCAATGATATATTTTCATCCTAAAATAATCACCTATGGGAGCAAGAGGACCCAGATTGATATCTGGAGCATCGAGTGGCCACTTCTTGGAATGCAATGCATTACAATTTATTTTAATTTCTGTCTTAGTTACATATTCGCTGCTGGACACCCAACTTAAGGAAGGACAATTCTTACAATTTAAGGGAAGAAAGATTTACTTTAGCTCACAGTTTCAGAAGGTCTCAGTCCATTCATGGGCAGCTGGCAGTGGTGGAAGCTCATGGCAAAGGCCTAGTGGGAAGAAGCTGCTCATAGCATGGCAGACAGGAAGTCAAGTGACCAAGGAAGAACAAAGCTCACATATATCCTTTCAGGTCCTGTCTCAGTGATCCTTGCCTTCCTGGTCAGGGATTAGTGTTTTTTTCCCCTTCTGACCATGCCACATCTCTAAACAGCACATTGTCCCATAGGTATTCCACAGTGTAAAAATACATGAGGCTACTGGGAAATATTCCAGATCAAAACCCTAACAATATCATTGTTTCCACCATCAGGTTATGACTTATGATAAAGATAAGAAAGGTACTTGAAAACAACCAGTTTTTTTCATCAGTAGATTTTCACAATGGACACTTCAGAATTATACTTTCACCATCCAAATAACCTTCATTTAAAATCATCAGGTAAATCAGATTCCTCAGAAGAAGGAGAGAATTTAGGTTAAACTTTAACAAATCCTTTGGGAGATGAGGCAGTTCGGTAGCACTCTTTTTCAGTCCCTAAATGTGGCCTTTTTCTTTGCTTAAAGCACACACACACACACAACACACAAACAAAATAGAAGAATCATGTTAACTTTGAGTTAGAAAAACGAAGCACAAGGAGAAAAAAAAAACATCTTTTATTTTATAATGTGTAAAGCAATCTTACATTTCCCAGCCTGTGACATCAGGACCAAGATGGAGATGTAACCAAGGCAGGGAAGGGACGCCAAGTTGAGGGTGAGCGTGGAAGACAACACAGAGACAATAAATCGTCATTCACCACATGAGCTAGTGTTAGGATGATTGGCTCTAATCTTGCACATTTCTGCTCATTCTCAAATATTTGAGAAGACTGGAAAAGAACACAAGAGGAGGGAGCACAGCGTGACTCCAACCAGGGTGACGTCTTTCAAAGGGGCTGATGGGAAACCAGGTCAGTGTTTTATTTGAAGACTAGCGTCTGCTCTTAAAAAGTGAAATGTGTCAATAAATCAAAATTAAATCAATCAGATAGCTCTTTTAAGACTACTGAATGGCATGGGGAAAGGACCGTACTTTAGTATGAAATCTGAAAAGAAAAGAACATCTTAGTCCCAAATCTGTAAGTAGCGAGTGGCAGATAAACATGCCGAAGTAGGAACAATTTTGTTTTCTTGTTCTGAGACTACATATGACTCCTGATTTCCTTAGGTTTTCTAGTCTTCTCTATTTTGAACTATACACATATATTGCTGACCTTAATCCAAAAAATAAATTAATAGAGCCCAAGGATCTGAGTCAAGTCACGGTGTTTAATTTTCTATCTGGCCCACGGTACCGTTCTATTCAAAACCTTCACAAAGAGTACTCATGGCAAGATGGGAACATGTCCGTGCCAGATTTACCTGGAAGGCTGCACACATCCTGGCAACCCTGGAGGGGTGAGGCGGGAACAGACTTAGACGGATGGTGGGACAGAGCACAGAGGAAGAGGAAATGGTGTCATATGGCACAGAGGAACTCACTCAAAAATTAGAACTCTGAATTGGAAATCGACTAAGAGGATGGGATGGAGGTTTACAAAATAACCCATCATCCCACCTGTGAACGTCTGGGTGCCGGTGTGTTTCAGGCTGGCCAACAGCAACTGCCTTACTTGTTCTTCCAACCTCACAATGCTCTGCAGAGCATTGGCAAGGAGGAGACCCTCCACAGAGGTGTACCGGGCCGCTGGATAAACACGAAGTCATGCAATGTATCTTAAAATAGTAACTTGAGATGATTAAAGACATTTTTAAAAGAAGACACACAGGAGCCAGGAGTGTAGCTCCGTGGTCCAACACGTTTGAGGTTACACATTTGATGCCCAGCACTGAAAAAAACAAGTCACCCTTTTTTTTTTTTCCTAATGACAAACAAACATACCTGGCTGCAAGAAGGGGCAGGCAGACAGCACGGTCTCTGTTAAGAGGGGTTCCGGCGGTAAGGAGGGTACTTGAAAGTAACAACACGGTGGAGTTACTCCTAATACATAACCGTATTCTGTACAGCACCAAAAACTCTTTTGGCACACGGAAAGAGAAATTCAGAATAATCACTAATAATGAAGGGAACTGTTATTCTTATTTGGAAATTGCTTGCGCCAAGCACCATATTCCATAAATAATAAATAATCGCATTTACCCATCCAATTTTTCCTGCCAATATCCCTGTCACCTCCTCCCCTTTACAAAGCCAGAAACTAAAGGCTGGGAAAGTTGAGAGACTGGCCCAAGGGCACACAACTAGGAAGCAGCAGAGAGAGTATTTGAACTGAAGACCCCTGACTCCAGGACTAGGCCTTCTTAAACTTCACCTGCATTTCAAGGGAAAGGAACAAGAACATGTATATCTGCCTACATTTACTTTTGAAACTTGCTAATTGCTCTTATTTCTTAGCATCACAGTAGCTCTGCCTTTCCAGCAATATGCCATCACTCTTTGTCCCCCCGAGCTCCCACGTCACCTGTTACTACTGAGAACCGTACAGTAGGTTCTCCTCTATGACACCATGTCGGATCTTTAGCTGCCTGATGTTCAAAGTTCTTTCGAAAACACTACCTGCTTCCACTCAAACTGCCAACAGTAAAGAAAGAACAACTCTCTGGGTAGTTAATAGGAGAATCAGAAGAAGTGGGTCACCATATGGGAATGCTGTGAGGACTGGATTTTGGCTTTCCTCTCATCGCAAAGTGAGTAAGCTCGCATTATTCCCACCTGCAAAGGAACAGCCTTCGCGAGCTACACCTCCATTGCAGAGACACACACAACCACTTTCTATAAGAACGCTCAGCCCATCTGCTCACATTTAAAAATATAA
Source organism: Ctenodactylus gundi (assembly GCA_004027205.1). Lineage (NCBI taxonomy): Eukaryota > Metazoa > Chordata > Mammalia > Rodentia > Ctenodactylidae > Ctenodactylus > Ctenodactylus gundi. The sequence continues at coordinate 52,817 of PVKB01003166.1, read as the reverse complement.
ATTGAAGGCTTCCCACGCTGCTGTGGTTTGTAAAATGTCTGTCACCAGGTCTTCATTCCAACATCCCTTGATGTCGTCTGTGAGTTCTGTTCTTTCTCTAATCTTTGAGCGGTTTCCACTAGTTCTCTTCTAGGACCTGCTATGCATTATTAAGGTTTGTCCTGAATAGACCCTACTGTTTAGAGAGCAGGATTTCAACGTTACTGCCATCCACGACGCGTCTTTATTTTGAGGAACCGTTCTGCTCTGCGGGTAAGGCGATGTTATGGTTTGGATCTGAAATGTCTCCTCAGGAACTTGTGTGCTGGGAAGGCGGTTCAATCACTGGGAAGCCACTGATTTTCTGTGCCACTGAGACGTGGTGGAGGGAGAGGGGGTCACTCAGAAGAAATGAGGGGGTGCAGCAGTAGGATATGACCGGAAAGGGTTAGATCACTTGACTGTAACCTGGAAGGACATCCTCCCTCCCCCTTGCCAGCTCTGCCCTATGAGTTCTCTGCTTTTTTGTTCTTGCCACATGTGACCAGCTGCTCTCTTCCAGACCTTCCCACGGGGCCACTTTCGCCACATAACCACGAAGGGACTGAGACCTCTAACATAAGAGCTAAAACAAACATTTCCTCTCACCGGTGGTGGATATCAGGATCATGCCCCAGCAAGAAGAAAGTGACTAAGACAGGTGATATTACAGTCTGTACTAAGCCAGTTTCCAGAAAGAAAAATTAGCTTCTCTATCTTTTCTTAGTATATAAGACTGGGTTATAACAACCATGAAAAATAACCACATAATTTTCCATTGTGGCTGTTCTGACATATATTCCCACTGGCCACGTGTATCTGTCTTTCTCTGTGTTCTCATCAGTAGTTCAAATTTTTGTCTTTTTTCAGGGCAGGCCTTCTAACTAGAATGAGAAAATCCTTCACTGTGTCTGGGACTGATTTGATCATTACACATTGTATACACGTATCTATATATTATCATACTATATTCTGTAAATATGTACAAAGAATGCGCCAACAAGTTTTAAAAAACACTGCATTGTAAATGAAATACAAATGCATATAAAAAGGATAACCTTAAAAACATGAAAAAGAAGATAAAACTGTGCAGAGAACTCTTAATATCTATTCAAAGTTTATTCCTTCCTGAAATTTATTTACTGATATTTATTTATTTGTTTATTTATTTATTTTGGTACTGGGGACCAAGCTCAGAGCTTTACCCTGAGATACATCCCAACCTGTTTTATATTTTTGATTTTGAGACAAAATCCACTAAGTTGCTAAGATGTCTAGATTGGGCTTAAGCTTATAACTCTCTTGTTTCAGCCTCCCAGAGTGCTGGGATTACAGGCCTGTTCAAACAGACTTGACCCTCATGATGTTTAGAGCCAGTAGATACATGCAAAAGTAGGGAACCCCCTCTGGCTCCCGTGAACTAACTCACCAAAGTTGGGTAGACTCGAGTCCTGCAATTACTATGTCCCTGTGATTATGATTTCATTCTTCTGGATTTTTTCTTCCATCTATTTACTCATTCACTAATACTCATTCACTAATTAAGCTTGGTTTTTATTGAGTGCTATTTACCGAGTGTTCTTGTGGGCAATGCAGTAACACAGAGAAGGCAGGTGGCGCTCCCTGACCTCAGGCAGCTTGCAACTGGTGAGGAAGGAAGACCAGAACTGGGTCTTGTGCTTCTCAATCCAAATCTGAAATATGCAGGAAATGTGTAGCTTTCCTCTTAACTATTTACTTGTTTTTGAGGGGCATTTTATATAAGATCTTGTGTGGTTTCATTTATCCTCTTCCCTGGCTGTGAGGGTGACTACCAATGCTTCTGGTTGTTAATAATACAAAGTGCTCAAATCTGTACTGAGCCAAGATTTGTGCTTTGAGTTATCGCTATGGAAATCATTGCTTTAAAAAAATGGAGTCAGAAAGGCAACCCACGTGGAATGTCCTCCTGGATAATGGGAGCTTTAAGCCCTCTGTCCTTCATTTCTAAATAAAAATCCATTCTCTTTACTCAAAAAATGAAAAGGAATGAGATATTAAAAACAATCCCATCTTTCCACAAAGTCTGACTCAATGACCTTTTTACTGACTGTTGAGTTATGAAATAGACTTTGTTAAAGGAATGTGTCATAATCTTCAAACACTAGAGTCTTAAGGTATGTCTCCAAATTAGTGTACAATTGTTGAAAGCAGCATTGTATATGTGTCTGTGTGTATGTCCCACAGGTGACATCTGTTCAAAAACTAATTCTCAATAAAGAGTTTGAGTTGGTGTCAACTCATGTTGGTAAGCTCTTAATTTGAGATTTTTTATACATACATGAAAATTTCAACTTTATATGCTTTTGATATGAAGAAAATAACTAGGTATCCTGTGAAATGTCTGTTAAAACACTTCACTTTCTTATGATGGAGAAAACTGTGCACAATATAGTCAATACGTCGGAACTGGCTAAGTATGAGTTTATTGCTTCATGTATAAACGTGTTACCATAAAACATCACATAAAAGAAATGCTATGATGTGGACCAATAAATGCAATTTATTACTGAGTGAGCAAAGTAGATAGAAGATAATTTAATCCAAAGTGCAAAGAATATATGTTAGCACATCTGTAAAAGAAGGACAAGAAAAATATGTGCTGAAAGGTCAGGAATTTTAACTCTAGGCAACTTTAATTTTAAAGCTAAAATTCTTCACCTTTATCTTTGTATCTTTAATCAAGGTCTTCAAATGTTCTGTCCCTTCAACTGAAACCCTCAACTCTCATAACTCTTTCATTTAAAAAAAAGACTTTCTCATCCTTCAAGTGTCTGCTTAGATCCTATTACCATGCTATGAGTCTCACCTGGGCAGGTACCCCTGTGACATGTCACCGAGGCACCCTGCATCCTGACCATCCTGTCACTGCTCTCTGCTTTATTTCAATCTTTATCTCACTTAACCAAGAGATAATTAAGCTCTTTAAAGACCTTCACTATGACTGACATGCTTGAACCTATGGTACTTACGTCTAACGCACTGCTCTAAGACATGGCTTGTATTTAGAAAACACTTATGAATAAAGAAAATAAAATTGTTCCGCTTTATTGTAGCCAATTTCTTGGGTTGCTCATCTTTTTCTGAATGAACTTTCATTTCTTTTGCAAGTCATGTTGCTATCGCTTTGAAGATCTCCTTTGAAATGTAAATGAAAGCATTCGAGGAGACTTCAAAACATTCCATCCTTCAGAACCCAAATATTATGACGACTTCTTAATCCGTCTAAGTACGCAATAATTGAACATTTCCCCACATCCTTCAACATCTACATGGCTTCACAATTTCCAAACTCATCAATGCAATGCATACAACTACCTTTAAAACCCCATCGTGTTGAATTAGCTAAATTTTTTAAAGCCATTTTTAAAATGCCAACTCTACAGAAGCTTGACTCTTTTGGATGTAATCAAATGTTTTGATGCACTCAATGTCTTACTCATTGATAATATTTCTGCAAACATTTGTACTTGTGCAGGAGATGTGAAGAAGCAAAATTGTGCTTGGTCCACCAAAATAGCCTTTCCCAACCCTCGACTCTTAGGTAGCTATATATAAGCACTGAGCTGATGCCTACTATTCAACACAATTCACCTTTGCTTTAAGCTTTGCCATTTTATTACAGAATTGCTAAAATTATGACAGCTTTAAAAATAACTTTAAGCTCTTAAAATAATTATGGTTACGTGTTTAAAATCTCTATAAAGCTATTTTTAGGCTCTAGCAGACCTGCTATGGACTATTAAAATAGAAAAAAATGGCTTTCTGTTTTATTTTTCATTTCATTCTTAAGCACATACTAGAAATATAAATGGGACTAGCTGGCCAGTAAAAGAGGCCATTTTCTTAAAGTTAGGATTTTTATCAATATCATGTCCATCTATTGTTATGTCTGCATTACTATTTCGCAGCTTTATACAGAGCTTAACACGTTGTGAAGAGGATGCCCTGACCTCCGGCAAAAGTGACACCTTCCTTCTCCTAAGCACTGCAAAAAAATAAAAAATAAAAAGACACATAGAAAAGGAAATTTCAAATGCCATGTTAGAAGTGAGGGAGATCCCTAGGGTCAGGAGCTCAGGAGGCTTGAAAAACTTGGGGCCCCAGCGGGTCCGGACTGGTGCAAGAGGCAGGAAATGCTTCCCCAGCTGGTCTGAGAATACCCTTTGACCCTTCCTCCAACAGGAAGCACACATGTCCTTCACTCTATAAAGTCACGACTACTTGAGTTCTCATTAATTTCTCCCATTTCTGAATCTTTACACATCTGATATTCTTCAGCTTTGTTACCTGACCATACGCTGCCTCAAGTGATATGCACCAAGGAACTGCTGAGGATCCCTCCCCTTCCTGACTCTGGGTACCTTGTCTCCAGGTCCTAGAATCACGTGGGTAGTGTAGCTGGCACAGAAGACAGTGAATGCCTTACGATATTACTGATTAAACCAGAACATCTCCACACGATGATCTTGTGCCTTCTCCAGAGAAAAATGGTGCAGTGCTGGCTCTAAGAGGGCAGTCTGGGCAGTGAGGCCGAGCCTGGGTTTCTTTTTGCTTTGCTGGTGGTTTTCAGCCTCTATAAAGGGGTAGGAATAGTTTCAAAAATTCAACACTTAGATACTAAGTCACTATTATAACAGCAGAAACAGATTAAATCAGTTTTAATCTTGGAAATGCCAATTCTGACTCTTTCTAAAATGGATCAGTGAAAGGAAAAAAAAAAAAAGCTTAAATTTCAGACCCCTGACTTCTTCCTGCCTATAGCTAAAGATCAAGATCACAGCCTTGACCAGATGAAGTCCCCCACTGGGTGAGCAGGAACTCAGGTGCCTGGGACTGGTGTTATTGACTAGATTCCTATCTCTAGACATTTTTTACAACTATGTTACATTCTAAGCCTCCTAGCCCTGAATTTCAATTTAGCTTGTTTTATAAAGCCCGTGGAACAAAAGCTCTTTCTGAAATCATCATTTTATCTTTTTGTCCCTGGTAATTTAAATCTTGGAGAAAAAATTGGTCTGGACAGCTTCAGCAAAAGCCTACTGAGATGCTCTGAAGAATAAAATTCTGCTGATTTAAAAAAAAAAAAACTGAACTCATGATCTTTTTTAGAAACACATAGGAATATCAAAGTGTTCTTCTATGAACTCACAGATGTTTCTGAATTCAGTAAGAAACCATTGGAGGGACCAGGGGCTAGTTTGATCCCATACCTGTATTTCCTAGGTGAAACAAAGAAGGAAGTAGAACAAAGTTTTAAAATTTTTGGCAGATTAGCTATTGTAATGATTGTTTCTCTGATACTTATTTTTTTAACTAACCCTTCAAGTCTCTAGGCCTCTCCTGAGGCCATGCCCTCAAACGGTCTCACGCTGACATATGCGGGATTGTACGTCTTCTCACTGGCTTGTATCAATCCCTTCTACCTTGTGTGAAATTGCCCTAACCTCTACATAAAGAATATTATTTTCACCCATAGTTTTCCATCTGTGAAAACAAAATGGTAAGGATAGTTGTCTGCAATGTGTCTTAGAAGCTCCTCTGGAAAAGAGAGACCCAGAGAATTTGAAGATACCCTGAGGTTCTCCCCAAATCACTGGTATCTTTCAGCCCAGAACTGACTCTAATCTTTGGGTCCCTGGAAGCTCTCTCCATCCAATGTGTGCCTGCGGCTACTCCAGACTCCTTTCACAATGCATGTGTTGGGGGTGGCTTGACAAGAACGTCACAAAGTCACCCATGTTTCCTGTTTCTCTTTATTCTTCATCTGTGCTGATTTCAGCCAAATTTGTAGACAAAATGCGATCTTCTAGTTTTCTACCCATTAGAGTTGTGCGAAGCTGTCCTCTAGTCATTCTTCCAACTACCTTCTAAGATTCTTTTCTTTCTCTGCCCTCTTTGATTGGCAGTCACTCTCCCTGGTCCTAATGTTCTCCTGGGCTATGAGTCAGTTTTGGTTTTTTACTGATGAACTCTTACAGAGTTGCCAGCAAAACTGTTCTTTACAAGGAAACCATTCTAATCTCCACACATCTCTGAGCTAGAAGATCTGTTTTTTGAGAATGTACACCAGGCCTAAACTTTTGGCTTAAGCTACTGGATTAATAGAAGATAATATTTCATTCAATTATTTGGTGACAATTTGTAATCTGAAAATAGGCCTATTCTGTTGGGTTAAATACCCAATGAGGGAAAAAAAGGTCACTCTGCTTTCAATAAAGTAAGAGTGACAATAGCAATAGTGACAATAGCAATTCAGGGGTTTAGGGCACAAACTACTGAACCAATCAGGTATTTTCTAGGTCAAGTACAAATAACGTTAAGAGAAAGCCTCATCAATGCTGGGCACCAACTTCCCTGCCTGCTTGCACCGACTTTACCATCTTACCTAACACCCACTGCAAGCCTTGGAAGCAAGAAGACATAAGCCAGGTCCAACTGACTATAAATCTCTGCATTCTCTACAATATATAATGAATTCTTTTTTAATGCTAGTTGTGGCCAGGAGTTGAAGGGGGATGGGGACGAGCAGTTTCAGGCATCGCGACAGTCAAAAACTCCTCTTTTCTGTGATCTAGCACCACCTGGTGGCAATTCCCCCATTCCCACTTAAACATTCATCAGGGATTCTCCTTCAGTGACTAGGAAGTGATCCGCACACCTGTCTCACCAGTTTTACTCAAGAAGATCAAGGTCGACACTTCCTGAGGAGGGGCAGCCTTTTGCTGCCTTCCCAGCACGCCCTGCCCTCTTGGTCTCCCCTAACTCCTTAGAATTGCGCTTACACAACCAGCCAAACAAAAACTCTAGGTAAAACACAGGAGTGAGTAGGCAGTTACATCGAATGGAGGTCAGAATGGAGAGTAGCTGAACTCTCAGAAACGCAATATTGTGTCTAGGAGCTCTGCTTCACTGACTAAACTCTGTAATTACTTATATTTCACTGGGTATGTTTATGTATATTTAATTAACATCTAACAATTCTGATCTAAAAAAGAGAGTATGTAGTAGTAGCAGGAATAAAGATATGAAGAAAAACGTGCTAAGCTAAGTTATCAAGAGAAAATAATTGACTATGGGCAGGAGAACGGGATGTAATATGGAAATAAAACAGCCAGATGGACTATGAATTGCATCAGTTTTGCAAAATGAATGTAATCATTATACGTCACAAACACATGCTAATAAATGATATGAGAAAGAAAGCTAAACATTGGGGAGAATTCAGTAGTCCTTTAAAATCATTGCCATCATGGTGACTGCACATAAAAATTTATCACGCACGCGTGTGAAGGGCACAAAACAAAAATTGAAGAGGTGCACAGTCTTTGCTAACTATGCATCTGAAGTTTAGGGCGAGTGGGGGGGGATAATTAATTCGGGATAAGAATGGGTAGCAGATATAGCTAAATAACGCATATCTTAAGTCAGGCAGAGTCTTGAGTCAAGTAATGAATGATCCACATTGGATTCCTGTGTCTGTCACTTAGCAACTCTGGAAATTTAGAAAAGTTAATTTCTCTGAAGTCCAACCTCCACATCTATATAGATAAGAATAATACCTTGTTGATTGTTATGAAGATGAAATGAAATAATACCAACAACCGATTTGGTGTACTACCCAGTGCACAGTCAACAGCAGTGGGACAATTACCTATGATTATATTATTATCAATGATAATTCATTTGGAAATGGTTCTTGCAAAATGGATTTAATATCACCAGGAAGACATAATCATCTCTCGCAGATCTTCTGTTGCAAAATAATTTCACCTGAATTAAATAAATAACAGGAAACCAGCAAGTAGGGCTGTTTTCACCTGGATGCATGTATCAGGGAGCATATGTCATCTCATTTTGGCAGAAACACACACACATACACACACACATATATGTGCAAGTCTAGTTAATGCTATAAAGATCTGTTTTCTTCTCTTAGAAAAGTAAATATGTCTGGCTGTTAGTTGGACTAGCCATGCTCACTTCTGTTTAAATCATACGAGTCTTGCTCTCGAATGATTTATTATAAAGATCATTTCATTAAAATGCTGACAACTGAACTTCTTGCTAGTATGTTTCCACTTTAACACATTTCTCCTTGTATCTCTAGGAATCTAACCATTTATTATTTCAGAAAAACTAGCAAATGTAGGGGAACGACTCTTAGACTTCCTAGCATCACTAATCCTTAGAGGAAGTTCATTGACCCCCTCCCCCCAAACATAAGTCCAGCACAAAGGAAATGTCCATTGGACACTTATATTAAAATGCATTCTGTTTTGAGAATAAAAGCGAGAAAGACATTGGAAGGGGCAATACTGCTTACATGGATTCTTTCAATAAAAACAGGCTACTTTCTGGTAGCCTCTGGGGCAGAGCTTCCCTAAGGATGGTACTCAGCATGGCGTTTCAGCATTTCTTCAGGGGCGTCTATCAACCAGCCCACTAAGCCAGGTGCTGTCAGTGCTCACAATAGCTTCAGAAGGGCTTCGCCTCCTCTAGGAGTTCACCCACCTTACTGCTGGACTCTGGGCGGCTGGAGGCAGAAGCTCAAGTGATGGTAGCAGGAGGGTGTTGGACCAGCAGAATGCGGACATTTCTCAGTGTTATAACAGTCATCAGGACATCAGTGTAGGTGGATGTCACTGAAATATCAGCTTTGCATTCATACATATGCCAAAGGAATAATTCTACGGTCAAAATCAAAAGTCAGTTGATGTATTGGTAATGGTTACCGATCCTCGTGATGTTTCTCAATTTTACAGCACTATTTAAAAATCAGTGGGAAATTTGGGTATTATAAAACAAAAATTAGAAATATTAATCATAAAGGAGCTATTATAAACAAAAATAAAAGATCTTTCATCATTGCCCTAAGTTTCCTTGCTTTAGACTTTACTGTCATCATTCTGTGTCAGCTACTCAGCATCCTAGAATATGAGAGTTATTGGTTCCAATGTACGTACAAAGATATTAAAGTTCAGAAAGCTAAGGCTACCCAGCTAAAAATTAGGAGGTGACATACGTCCCAGTTCTTCTCATCTGAGCTAACTTTCCACTATATTAATGTACCCTGCAATTTCTAGAAATTTTTTGTAGAAAGAAATTTAGTAATTAATTGTATTTCTTCTGGAGATCAAAGCAATACAATATACTGTCATTTTAGCTTATTAGTATTGATAAGTATTTGTGATCACTCCCTGAGTTCTAATGCCATAATCTTTCATACCCAAGTGTGGAGTCTGACTAAGTTTGTATATGACACAGGTCTGCAGAATTCTGTGTAGCTTATTTCCAAAACCTATTCACATAATTGTTTTTGTTTCAAACAGAAATCAGTACAGTAGCCATAGGCTTTCCTTATTTGATGCAAACACAATTTCAACTGGATTGGGTAACGAGCCATTTATACAAAGCAAGTTATGCTAACTTGTCAGAATATGCAAAAGTCTTAGATCTGGCAAATAATAACGTTTTGAAATGAAAAAAGAAAATTAGGCAACAAGAAGAAAAGAATTTGTTGCTTCCTAGACAGCTTTCTGTGAATTCTCTTAGTGCGGTGCTTACCGCAAGTCCTCCCAGTAGATCTGGCGTGGCTTATCCAAAGCCTTTTTGTGTAAGTTCTGGGGACAGGCTAGATGATTCCTGTGCTAGACAGGAGACCTGTCAGCAGAAGAAGTGCTGAGCCAGGAGATAGGCATGATCCGTGAGCTCCCTGAGTGGCAGTGAAAGAAGTGAGGTTCCTGGGGTGACTGTCAGTCTCTCCCTGTACGGGAAATGTGGCTGACCCCAAAAGGACAGTCACTTCCTCAAAGCCATATAGTAGGTTGACTTTTCAATGAAAAAAAAATTTTTTGAAAGAAAATCTTGTGCTTTTTAAAGAAATAGCTTGTGCTGTGTTACTTGACTGTGCACGGAGGTAATCCAATTTGTGGGGACAGTAAGGAAGAGGGAAGAGGAGTCAATGCTCAACATCTACCACCCACCAGATATGCAGAGACAAATCGTCCTTTCTGGAGGCTGGACTGATTTTTTTCACTCTATGGATGAGAAAAAATGATCTAGTTCTCAAACATATACATGTATGTATTTATACATAGCAATTGTACACACTTATGGGGCTCAGTGAAGCACCGTAACATCCGTGCACCCCCACATATAATGATCAGACCCAGGAAACTGGCCCAGCTGTCACCTGCAATACACGTCACCTCATTGCACTGGGAACACTCAGAATCCTTTCTACTATATGTTTGAAATACTTCATTAATTGTTGTCAACTATCATTATACAGCTATACTACAGCACGGTCGAAGTGGCTTGGCCTAAGCCACTTCCTACGCACCCCCTTTCCAGCTCTGTAAACAATATTTTAGAGAACAATTATCTTGAGAAATTTTTATTTCTCCTGGGCTTGGGGTTGAACCCAGGGCCTTGAATTGAGCTATATCTCTAAGCTCTTTATTATTTTTTATTCAATTTTGAGACCAAGTTGCCCAGATTAGGCTCAAACTTGTAATCCTTCTGCCTCAATCTCCCGGAGGGTGGAAGGTCATTTTCCCTTTTTAATTTCCCAAGACCACTGGCCTGCTAAGTGGATTTTGATCATGAATGTCCTGTCTCTAAGATTTTTCCTTTCTACCTTACTGTTATACTCAATCTAGAAGTTAAACTGCAAATTTAAAATTCATGCATAAATTATGGAATGGAGTCTAGACACTAGTGATTTATCCTCAAATCAGTATGTGAAGAGCCAGAGAGATGTATTGGATCACGACACAAATAGAAAAAAAAAAAAAACCTCTGAAACCATAAAAAAAATTTTTTTTGAAAAGCCCGAACTGCCACACACATTGTTGGTACTTTATAAATGAGTCAATTTATTCAGAAAACACTTGTAGTACTCAGGAAATTAAATCTCTTCAAACCTAATTTATTTATCCCTAACTAAGATTTGTATGGCTGTGTCAGTGGGAACTGCAGAGAATTCAGAAAGACTTACAAACACTTGAAGGTTTTCTTTTGTAGCAGGACAGCCTTTGCTCCCCACCCCACTACCCCAAGCAGTACAAAGAAATTAGGTAGTATAGATAAATGCTTATTTCAAACCAAAGTGCCCACAGAAGTCATGTGCTGAGAGAAGTTTGTGAGAAATCACTTCCATATCTCTCTCTAAGACAAAGCACTTCCTTTTGGTTGAAGGCCAATCAAAGGACATTTGGGTGAAAAGCACTGACTTTCTGTCACTTCCTGTACCACACTTCTATCAGATAATCAAATGTACTTTGCCATGTTTTCTTGAATTAATGATTTCGTGAAATGCAGATTTCTTGGCCTGAGATTTTACTGCTCGAAAAAAAGCGCACCCATAATGTAAGGTTTTGGCCCGGTAAGGACCTCTGGCTCCAGCCAAAGCCCTGACAGGGCAACCTGATGTTCCTGATGTGCAACTTGTGCTTCCCACACCTTCTTCACACTTGCTTTCACAGTTGCCTGCATCTCAACTTCCACCTCCTCCCAGATCCCCTAACAAGACCCCAGCCCATCCATCTGTCTCTTCAGGAGGTTGGGATTCCTTAGCCTCATTGGCCACCTCTTCCTGCACTAGGTACGTGCCATCCTCCTAGAATTAGAAAACCTCTATGTGGGTCTGAGCGCTCCGTCAGGAAGGTGGTAACTACAGAGAGGCAGGCAGAACCCACACCCGTCATAGGAACAGACGGAGCACTGCATGATCTTTCCTGTAGGAAGACCATCATCTATGCTCTACGGTAGTGATGCTTGGGATGAGGGGTTCTAGCTGGCCCTTCGGATGACAGGTCAAAACTATTTGACATATATTTTAAAAGATAGAGACTAAATTCGCCCCCATCAGGAAACATTTTTATCTTTCAGTTTTAATACCCTACAACAGCTAAGAGTGAAAGGAGAAGGAATGAAGAGAGTCCAAAGGTACACAGGACACTTTCTAAAGATGAAACCAGAGAAGAGCTAAGTGGGGTACCGAGGGAAAGCAATTCGGAAAGGAGATGGTAATGGCTTTCAGCCTCATCTACTTTAAAAAATGGCTCAAGTCATGGCCCATCAAGCTCCTTACCTTCAGGCAAGGCCCTGCCCGGGACTCAGACTTGGAGAGCCTTGAGTGTGCGATTCACTCACCAGGTAAGAATGATTTAGGACTCAACATGAGTACAACACCGAGCCAGATGATTGGAGAGTGATGGAAAGGAATAACGTGCCTAGAAACACTCACACGGCGGTATGAGGACCCTCAAGTTGAGAGTCAAAGAAACCACAGATTATCTGCAAAGCCCTTCGCTTTACTAGCTATAAGTAAGACTCTGTGGAAGGGGGTGTGGTGTACGGCTGATGGTACAGGAAAAGTAGGGACCGTTCTGTTTCTATCACAAGTAAAACTGAGACGTGCACACCAAAGCAACTAATTTCAATGGCTTAGCCAGAAAATGCAATAAAACAAGCTAAGTGACCACTCTCTGTGTCTCTCCAGGCGGTACACAGAAATAATAAAAACAGATCAAGTAACAGAAAGAACTCTGTTAGTACAACTAACCCTGGAACCCCTCATCTATTAAGAATTTCAGATTTTGGAACTGTGATTACTCCCTTTCAACTAATTCCTGATAAAATAACGAAAGATTTTGTCTGGAGTTTTTATTTTTCAATGTAGTCTTGCTGTTCAATACTGCCTACAGCAAAACTCTCTTAGGATGAGTTTTTTTGTTTTTGTTGTTGTTGTTGTTGTTGTTGTTTTGAAAGAGAAGATTCTGTCCCTTGTTAACTGCCTGTCTTCACGGGCATCTACACTGGCACGTTTCAAACCACTAGTCTTGGGTGTTAGAATCCAGCCTGCATATGTCTGCCTCCTCCATCTCTCCAGGCCAACTTCTGGCAAGCAGGTATTTGTGTCCAGTATGCTCCTGAGCCTAGGCACATGCCCTGAGATGAGGCACCTGGCCTTCTGGCCCACTGGTTTCATCGCCTTTTATCATTCTTTTTCAGAGACACAGGAAACTTCGGTTACTTACACCATGATGCATGAGCATCTGAGCAGTGGTCTCTTGTGCATTTTCCAAGCTCCTCACCTTCCCTATTGCTCTTTTATTATTCTAATTCTTCAGGATGCAACCTTTGGCCCTAGGGCTCATAATTATCCTTGCAGGACAGAATAATTTTTAAAAAAAAAAAAAAAACCTTCTCCCCAGTATCCCCTGAAATTAAACAAGAGCCCCTATCTTCTTTGATCTTCAGAATTCAGCCTCAAGGGAGGAGGAAGGCTGTTCAGCATTTCCTGGGGACTCAGTGTATTTTAACACAAGTCATAGTTTTTCCAATGGCTCCTTCCTGTGCATTAGTCAAAATCTTGTCTCCATTAACGTCCTATGACTCTGACTCACTATTCAAAATACATCCAGAAGCTGGCAACTCCCCGCCCCACCATCATCACCAGCATGGTCTGAGCCACCATACTTTTTCCCCTGTGTTATCTCAGTTTCCTCCTCACTGGTCATTCTGCATGTGCTCCTGGTTCTCTACACTGTGAGGGTCCCCAAGCTTTGGGTCACAGACCATTTGGCCTGTTAAGAACAGGGACACAGAGCAGGAGGTAAGAAACAGGCCAGTATGTAAAGTTTTACAGTTCCCTGTCACTGTCATTATTCCAAGAGCCCTGCCTCCTGTTAGATCAGCAGGGGCGTTGGATTCTTATAGGAGCAAATGCCTTACTGTGAACTGCACATGCGAGAAAACCAGGTTGCATGCTCCTTACAGGAGTTGATTGCCTTGGTGATTTAAGGTCAAAATGAGCCTGGGAAGCTAGCACCATACCCAACCCTCACTCTGTAAAAATTGTCTTCCACAAACCTGTCTTGGTGTCAAAAGATTGGGGACCATTACTTTTGTAACATCACTCTTCTACTCTACAAAACCTTTATTAGTTTTCCCTTCACCATTAGTAAAACATAAAGTCCTGACATTGACCTCAGAAGCCACGTGTAATGTGCCCTTCTCCCTCCTTCTCCAATATCCATTTGGTGCACCTCATGCCTCACATCTGTGTAGAGACTGTTTTCTTTGTTAGGGACCCAGCTATCTGTATGGCTTTTCCTCACTGCCTTCGGGACTGGTCAGTTACCACATAGTACAGTGACTTTCCTTCCTTCACAATTGTGGATAAAATACCAACACTTCCTCCTCTAGGACTCCGCCCCCTGTGTCCTTTTCTCTTGTTCTCCCCATTGCATATGTTACCACCTGACATATTATTTATTTATTGCCCAATTTCATCCACCAGAACTAAACTTTCTGAGCACACATTGTTTTGTTTGCCAGTGCATAACCTGTGCCTATAACATCATAGATATTTAATAAATAATTATGAGATAAGTTAAAAAAATGAACAGATGAACTCTAATCTAGCACCCCCACCCAGCTTTGACTCTTTCTAGGCAAAGGCCATCTTTTAGAAAAGAATAATCTCACAAGAAGTCTGCATTGGGTTTTAAGACTGTCTTCTCCCCTATGCGCTTTTCAAAGCGTATTTTGCAAGTCAAAGCCGAACATTGACTTCTTTCTTTTTCTGTTTCTTTTCTTTTCTTTTTTTTTTTTTTCTGAGCTGTGCCTGCCCTCCCTCTGAGGTTGAGAGAGTCTGGCTCAATGTGTAGAAAGCTCTGGAACAGCAAGGAAAAAAGCAGAAAGAGAAAATATTCTTTTTCATAAAAATCCTCAAATCGTATCTTCTGCCTAAGGAGGTTGTCACAGGGATTTGAATGGCTTTGGTCTTATTTTGCCTTGACATTTCTTTCATACCCAGTCTTGCCTTGCATTCCTTACATATCTACAGAGTAAGTAGCTTGTCTCAGGCTGGAGTTTTGCACAAGAGCAACCTCAATGGAATTTCTGAAGAACACGGGGGACGCTGAGGTCTGAAATAGTCAATAAAGATATTTAAATAAGAGACTGCTCTGCTAGCTTGGCTTTCGGGGGTTGGGCAATACGCTTTAATAATGAAACACAAAGTGTTGGACATGATGAAGACAGTGGATAGACCAAGTGGTACCAAATGATGAGCAGAATATTTTTGGAGTTTGCAAATTCAGTCATGGGTTATACTTGGGTTGCAAGGTGGTAATCCACAGTCACCAGTCCTCAAACGTATTTAATGTATCTTATAATTTTCACCCACTCTCACAGAGGATTGAATCCAGAGCTTTTGCACTGACTACATCCCCTATTTTTATTTTATATTTTGAGGTAGGCCCTCAGGAAGTCACTAGGTTTCCCAGGCTGGGTTTGAACTAGCAACCTTCCTGCCTCAGTGCCTCTCTAGGACTAGAGGCATGTGCCACTAGATCTAACTTACACTGTAGTTATTAATGGAAAACTCTCACTATGAATTTCATTCTCAGTTTCATTTAAAAAATGTAATGTCTGCCATACTTACCTATTTAAAAAAAAAAGACAACTTATCCAAATCTTGGAAATAAGGAAAAAGAAAATACTTCATGTTCTATCAGTCACAAGACAGCACTGTCAGAAAAGGCTGCCTGAGATTTGCATAACAGTCCAAGTCCTAGACTCTAGGGAAGCCATGTTTTTGATTTGCCAATTGCAATCGATTAGTGCTGACTCTGTAAAGTTAGATGTTAACTTGGACAAGACTGATTGGTTACACATTATTTTTATACAGAAGAAGACATAATCCCATAGGTAGCAGCTCTATTTCCCTGAGGGTATAAATCAGATTTAGCTACTCAATCTTCTGTCAGCGCCATTTCTCCTGTTGACCACACAAACATGCCAGCATCACATTTGCTTCTTGGAAGCTGCTCTATCATCCTGCCGATTTCTTATTAATGAGTTCAGTTGACCTGTGGCAGGTGTTCATCAGACATGTGTAAAGCACGCACAGTGTTTGTCCTTTAGAACATTGTATGCACATTTAGATCTACTCCTTATTCCAAAATAGCAAGTCACGGCTGGAATGGTCTGAGGCTGCTACCATTCATCAGGGGCACTCCTTCAGGTCAACTCTGTCACCTTCTCTCCCTCCTTCAGAGTGCGATTGTCAGTCCCAACCCCCATCCACTTGTCCCTCTTGGCCTCTACAACTCTTTGAGCTCTTCAAGTGCATCTTCCATCTTTACCGGGACTGCAGCTGTTATCCTGAGCATGTGCAGGAATCCCCAGGAGACGTTATGAAAACTCAGCAGACTCCTGATCCCCACCCACCATCTCTGAGGTGAGACTCAAGCATTTGCCTGTCTAGGAAAGCTTCAGCCAATGCTGATGTTTATAGTACAATGCTAACCCTTGGAGAATTGCTGTGCTAGCAAGAAGCAGAACCTGAGCTTAGACTTGATGGACACAAAGCTATTTTCCACTGTGACAAACTAGCAAGTTAAATGAAACAGTAAGGTCTGTTTTAATTTTTTTGAACACTTTGAACATATGCATCAGCAAGCTTCCTCTGATCGATAGCTTCTCTCACTTGAGAATCAGCTGCCGATGCTTCTAGAGGAACAACAGAGCAATTCTTGTGAGTGTATTAACAAGTCAAGGCCCAACTCAGTGACTACATATTTTTGTCTACACATTATTTTTTTAAAGGAAAGTCCTAATAGCTTCCTCAGTGCAACGTCTGACAGAGCTCATGGAACAAACTGGCAAACACCTCCCCACATTGATCCATTCCTAATCACTCTCTGGTTTTCCTACCTGTCATGTCATTCGATATTTCCAACAATCCTGTGAGACAAGAAAGGCATGCTGTTACCTTATTTTACAGGTAAATAAGCTAGGTCTTACAGGGATCATGTGGCTTCCCTTGGGACACTCAGCAAATATGTGGCAAAGCCAAGTTTAACACATCAGCCTTGTCCTGGTCCCCAGGATTACTCACTGACATGCAGCAAAGACCAGATTGAAAATACCATGGAGGCCTATATTAAAATAAAAATCTCCTGAAATGCAACTGAACCCACAATCTACATTGCTCTCCAGCAATAACATGTCTATTTTATTAAAAAAGATTTTATTTATAAAAATGTTTGTCAGTCTCCATTTCAAATAAAATTAAATATAGGCTCTACTGCACTCAATTGATCTACTTCAGATAGTAAAGGAGCGTGAAGAACTTATGGAACTGAAAACCTTACAAAGAAGAATACACAATACAAAATGTGGGTGTTGACTCAAAAAAAAAATTCCACTGTCATTGACCAGCTACAGGACCTTGAAAAATCACCTTATCTCCATGAATTTTAAGTCTATTTCCCTGTAAAATACATCATTGTCAGGTTCAACAGCACAGTCCTGTGATCCCAGCACCCTGGGAAGCTGAGGCAGGAGAGTTGCAAGTTTGAACACCATCTGGACAACTACTTAGCAACTCAGTGAGACTCAAAAAGAAATTAGCTGGAGATATAACTCAATATGAATGTCCTGGGTTCAATTTCTATTATCATAAATAAATAAATAAACTATTAGAACCCTAGTCTCTTATAAGGAATAAGCAAAAATATTTGTAAAAATATTACTATAAATATAAAGTCTACATTCCAAGGAACTTGAGTACCGAGCATGCTCAGTAACAGCTGATTTCTATCCTCATCTTAATTCATAGAAAAGGCAAAAGAATATGGTTGGGCTCTTAGGATTTGAACAGGGAGAAAGATGTTGGATGGAGGTCTGTTGCTCCTTCTCCATGAATCCTCACAATTCTGTTGAATTGTTCCTGTCACCAGCCACAGCATATTCCAGAAAAAGCAGGCACCAGCACACACTGTGGCACCAACACAGCTCCCCACCGACTAGGTACTAAGAGCTCTTCAGCACCTGTCGGGACCTGGGCAAGTGATTCAAATGGATGTCAGGCAGGACACAGCGTATTTCTATTTGACTGTGTCCTGGTGGTGCCGGAATCCGTGAGAAATAACAGGGCAGCAGCTTGAGCTGCGAAAGAGAAAGAAATGGGAGGAAATTGGATGAACTGTATTCATTGTGGATGCAGAAACGTTATCCAATTATAAGAAGCCAGGAAGGAAACATGCATAATTAGAGACTGCATATAACCGGGGAACAAGTGGAAAGGGTGCTTATGGTGAATGAGGGGAAAAGGGAAGAAATCTGAGAAACTGACCGCTCTGCATTCCAGGCACAGGGCGATTTCTCCCTGCAAGCAGCATCCTGACTGGTCTTGCCAGTTATGTGTATGACAAAGCAGAAAACCCATGCACTGATTAAGGTGCTGAATTCAAACACAACTTCACCAAGCCAGCGCGGAGGCTTAGTTAGCGGAGGCTTTGTCGCAGATGAGGCTCAGGTAACTGGAGCAGCTAAATTCATTTTCCCTGGTGGAAAAGCTTAGCGGCAGTAAAGTGGGTGAGAGGGTTTAAGTGTGTGTGAAATGGAGACAGGAGACAGCAGGCAACACCGTGTACCCTTCTGTACGAACACGCAGCCTGGAGGGGTGCTGAGATCGCCCACCCACCCCTTCCCTGGTGGGAATGCGGTAGTGCCTCTGTGATCGGTTGTCAAGCACCAGCCTTCCCTGGCCTCGCTCATTACCACGTGATTGCAGATGTGCGACAGCATCAATTCCCTTACAGCCATCTACCCAAGCACGTGACAGCAGCTACTCACAGACAACCCAGAACCACTTACAGGAGAAAACAAGCTGTGTTTTCTATGCATCGTTCAAAGAGAATATTTCATACTGTTTCAGAGCCAGAGGCCACAGCTTGTGCACCCTCGACTGCAGCGAGTGCTTCTGCCTTGCTGATGTTTAATGCCTTGTCCAACTTAAAAGAATTCTAATGTTTATTAGGCATTAAGGCAGGTCATGAGCACCTCTCAAGGATGACGATTCTCTGCTACCAACGACAAACTACTCAGGGACTTAGTTGCTTCATTAGGTGGGACCGTGGGACTTTGGCACCGTGTAACACAGAATTTCTGAAACACATCTCCTGGGGATTCTGTGAAAGTGCAGGGTATGAGTCAGTAGGTCTGGAGTAGAGCTCAGAGTCCGCATTTATGTGAGTCACTATGTATGCTGGGGTGGCCTTCTGATGACACAGTGCCTTTTGAGTCCCCACTAGTAGGCTTGTAAGTGACCGCTCACTCATGAGCAGAGAGGCCTGCTCAGCCACAAAGCACATCTCCCGTCCAGGACTGCAGGTCACCCGGTGAGAGTCTGCTGCGGATCTGGGCTGTTCGAAGAACAATGGCGAAGACCGGAGCCTCAAGATGAGCAACTGAAGATCAGCAACGGGCAGACCGGAGCGAATCTGTGCTGAAGATCTACACTGTGTAGCAAATCTGGGTCCATGGACAACTGCAAAGGCAAGAGCTTTCCCAGAGGAAGAAGCTGTCACAATTTCTCTTCTTCCTTCCTTTTACACCGTTGGAGTTCCCGTTGGCCCTCCCACATCCGGGTGGGCACTCTGCCCTCATTGGCTGGCCCACAAGTCACTCACACCCTAATCCAGGCTGGCTCTCAATTCCCAATCTAGGCGTGGTTCCCAAACCCTAATCCAAGTGTGGTTCCTGATTCCCTCAAATTGATATAATCCCTTCAACGGTCACGATGTAAAACACCAGCAGCAAACCCAAGTGTGAGCCATGGACTTGGGTGACGACAGTATATCACTTAGGGGTCCTCGGGGGTCACAAAGGTGCCGCTGTGATGGGAGATGCTGACAGGGAGGGAGGCTGTGCTTGGGAATGGGGGATAGAGGGAAACTTTCTGCCCAGTTTTGCTGTGAACCTAAAACTGCTCCGGAAGGTAAAATCTAGTATTAAAATCATTTTTAAAGAGAGTGTAAAGGGGACAGAGAGCAACTGTCAGAGGCACAGGAGGGACGAAGGGTATTTGAGGTAGGATGACCGAGGAAATTCCCTCGGTGGAGGGGGTGGTATTTGTGGAAATCCTGAGCATCAGACCAAGCCAGCTGTACACACCTGTCACTCACGCCTTCCCTCACTTTTCAAGCAGAAGGTCACACATGTTCTGAAAGCAGGCAAATGAAGTTTAACGGGGCTGACAGAGAATCTGTTCTCAGGCACGTGCACATCGCTGCCACAGCGTGCGTGCAGCTCAGTCACAGAAGAGCAAATTAACCTAGTGTTTACTGAAGAGTGGACCTCTGACACCACTGTGTGGCACAGGAAGACATGACTATTCCTGATTATCCAGTGCTTCTGATGCATATTAATTATAGCCACTATCTGCCTGGTATTTTCTAACCTGTTTACTGTGTATGTGATTCGTGTGGCCTCAGTGATTATCACAGGAAAACCTGTAACCCCGGTGTGGTGAGTGTCCTGTGCTACAGAAAGAAATGGCTTACCTTGCATCCAAGGTTGTAAGTTATTGACAATTAGAGCAAGAATTTGAACCCAAGTCCACGATTTCCTTTTATAAGGTTATTTATTTATTTACTTACTTATTTTAGAGAGCAGGTCTTGCTTTGTAGCCCAATCTGGTCCTGAACTCACTATCTTGCCCAGGCTGGGCTCAAATTAACCACAATCCTCCTACTTCTACCTCTCGAAATGTGAGATTATAGGTGTGCACCACCACACTCAACTTACGTGGTGCTGGGGAATTGAACTCAGGGCCTTGCACTTACTAGGCAAGCCCGTTAATGGCTAAGCTACTCCTCCAGCTCTGTGTTCTGTGCTAACTTTCAAGTCCAAGTTGCTAACAGCTTTCAGTCAGCTTCCACTTCAGCCTTCCCTGTGACTCAAGAGCATAGATGTTCCTATTCCAAATGGTGTGGTATATTTTAAAGCTTTCACAGCAAAACCATCTGAATACAAATGTTTACATTACTAGAACATAAGAATGCAGAGACATAGCTTCCAAGAGCACACACACACACACACACACACACACACACACACACACACACACACACACATATATGCATGGTCACAGTCTTAATGTTCACCTTCTGGCAGTTTTGCCGTAACGTTTACAATGCGTTTACTGCAAGGGACAACAAAGAGAACCATTTGGCACTGAGAGTCGAATGTAAGAGGTCCACAACTGCGCTAAGGTCAAAGAAAAACCCTCATCAAGCTGCTGCATCCTGCAGCCGTTCCTGTGAAACCCACCGTGCCCAGGAAACCCTCTTAGGGAACAAAGCGTCAAAGCCAGAAAAACAATCTTGTCAGAGAGTAGGAAGAGCACGGGACCAGGTACCATCTCCTCGCACTGAAAAGAAATAGGCTTGGAGCCAGAATGGAGAAGGCAGCAGCATCTGGAATTTGTGGGAGAAGAGAGATTTCAGAGACGTTTCAGGTGGTTGCTCATGAGAGTAACTGCCAACCAGAGCTTCAGTTTCTTTACAAAAAGACAGCAGTACCCAGGGCCAGAGGAGCACTAAAGGTGATGTCACTGTCATCACATATGGCCGACACATGGCCGACTCCCAAAAGACCCTAGTTTCTTTGCTGCAGTTCAAGGTTTTCTTCATTTGCAATCCACATGCGTAAAAAGACACTCATTCTTCCTCCGGTTACTTTTGTGGATGCTTTGCTAATTTTACTTAAGACCACCATCCAGTTCAAGAAAACCGTGACACATTTTTTTAAAAACATGATGTAAAATGGTTGTTGGTGGAAATTGTCCGGTTAGTCCTTTCCAGTTCAACATAGCAGGTGTGAATACTTAGCATTCCTGAGCGTCTACTCTGAGCCAGTCAGCGTCCCTGAGAGACTTGGCTCAGCCTTGGAAGACCCCTGCCTGCTGTGGGGGTGCCTTCATGACCCCATTCTAGAGCTGAAACCCGAGAACTGAGGATGAAGGAACCAGGAACTTACCTCAGGCACATGGTAGATGTAGAAACAAAACTCAGAACATGACCCCTTGTCTCCACAGCTATTGGGAGGACACAAGGACTCATTTTTTTTAAAATACAGGGCATGTCTTAATCTAAAAGTATTTATGACTGTTCTAGTTTGGATCTGGATCCCAAAAGTCTCACATTTTTGGATGTCATGGATTATCTATGGAATCATGTGTCGTTGAGAGATTGGGGCCTGGTCTGGAGAGGTGGATTGTAGGCATGTGAAGTGGATTACAGATGTGTAGTGGGCACTTACCTCACCTTTTACACTTGGAAGGGACAGAACCCTGGGATGGGACCTGGAAGTATATATATGCTGCTAACTTCCTCTGGGACCAGGTGGGTCTTGACGAACTTGACTTCCTATTTTTAATGTTATGAGGACCGGCCTCCACCTCTGCCTTTGCCATGTACTTCTACCGTTGCTGGCTGCCCCAGAGTGGACTGTGACCTTCTGAAACTGTGAGCTACAATAAACCTTTCCTCTCCTAAATTTACAGGTGTCAGGTATTGAGTCACAGCAACGAAAAGTAACTAAGACAATGATGAAAAAGATGCGTTGCCATTACTCCTTCTCGAAATATTGCCCTTGGCTTTGAACTTGTATTGCACCATTTTGTCACTTTCTAGAGTGGATCCAGAAATCTTCTTTCATATCTGTCCTTACTTGTGCTGTCAGAGCTAGCTAGACGTCCTGATTTGACTTAAAATGTTCATGGCAATTTTTGTCAGATAAAACATTGGATTAGCTAGACCCTGTGGTAGAGGCACTCTGGGGGGCTTAGGAAGCCTGGGCAATGTAACAGCTTAATGAGACTGTCTCAAAATCAGAAATAGAAAATGGGCTGGAGATATAGGTCAGTGTAAAGGCCCTGGATTCTATCTCTTATACCAAAAAATAATATAATCAAATAAAATATTATTGTGTGTCTTCATCCATCTTCTTCACTGAATCGGGCACTATTTGACTTCCGGCTCTTCTACAAACTCAGAGAGACCATGGGAGGTAAATGTTTTTAATAAATTCAAGACGTAGAGGCAGCCACAACATGGAAAACACAAGAGGAGACTTCCAGAACTGCTCCGGAATGTGGCAAAAATAATGGGCTAAGTGTGCTGGAAGAGAGGAAGGAGTATTTTGAGGGGGATTAACAGCAATGTGCCCTGTACTAGGCAAAGCTTTTCAAAAATTTAAATATTCTCCATACTGTTGGACCACATCCCATATTTACCATTTGGACAGAGATGTGTACCAAATTTGACCCTTCATCCCTTTATGAGGTGCCGTCAGCAAGATGCCATTTATAATGGTGCCAAAATCACTTTCTCGTGGCAGAAACTCGCATGTTTCTGGCCAGATAAGCAGTTCATCTTGGGCCAGGCTGAGGACACCAAGCAAAGAAAAAAAAAGACCGCAGCCTCCTGACCTTGTGGGAAGATGCTTCTCACATCCATAGGCAGATACTTTCCCATTATTCCCCCTTGACTGCGAACCTCAGAATTGCTGATGATTAAATAATTCAGCCCTAAAGGCAAATCCAGCTCCCGGTTCTAAGTCTCTAACCCTTATGCCAATTTGATAAGCAGCACGGACATAACGTGGCTGTTCAGGTTATTCTAAATTTACCAGCTCTGAAAGATTTACTGCAGACGAAGCCCATTAGAGCATGGTCAGTTCCACATGTTCTGGCACTTAACCAGCTCAGTGAGGCAGCCTTAAAGAGGAGGATTCTAAAAAAGACACTTGGCTGAGCTATTATAGGCGTTCAGCTGAAGGAACAGAATCTGCGGTTAGCCGGCTTTGGAAGTATGTGTTCCTGCTGGATAGAGCTTTTATCAGTCCCACCTTTCTGCCTGTAGACTCTTTAATGGTTAAGGTCCAGGTAGGTCAAATGAACTAAGCATCTATAAATTCTCCATACTGGTTCCGCGAAGCCTACTGCATGGACTGTGGACTATATGTCAAACACTCACTTGGTCCAGGAAGCTGTTTCTAGCACTGAATGGATGATAAATTTCCAGACCGTGAACATATTTTTATCAGATCCTGATTATCAAAAATTTTCCTATCATGCAAGATGTTAAAATTAGTGAAATATGAGTAAACAATATATGAAAGTTAAAAAAATCTGAAATAACTAAGCATATCTATCTATTGCTTTAACTGTAGTATACTTATGTGATACAGATTTAAGTCTATTTAATGTAGCAAACTGAGAAAGCCTTAAGCTTGTTTAATGTAGCAATTCACTTTTTTGATGTTAAATGTGAGTTTATCCTCTTTGAGAGAGGCAGAAAAGATAAGCAACACCAAAATAACTTGGAGGAAGGGTAACATCTAAAGAGGAAACATAATTAAAAAATAGATTGGTATTTAAATCATTTGATTGATATACTTCTAAACAGAACCAGCTATTCTACTAAGTCTGTGAAACCTCTCCACATCATTATTATTAGTAATAGTATAGTAATGTGCAAAACAGAAATAATTACATGCAACATGGGTAATTGACATACAATCTTTTTAAAATATGTATGCATGAACATATGGATGGATAGGAAGATAAATTTATAAACCGAATCTAGCAGAATGTTAGTAATCAGTGAAATGTGAATAAATAAGTTATGAAAGTTAAAAAATTCTGAAATAACTAAATTTGCCTTCATGTCTGTTACTTTAAGTATACTTATATGATGTAGATTTAAGTTCACTGAATGTAGCAATGTGATATGTTTTTAAGTTCATTTATTGTAGTAATTCACTTATTAGGTCTTTGATGTAAGTTTATCATTAAAAAACTGATTGATGTAAAGATAACCCATGAATGTACAAACATGGACCTTCAAAAAATTCAGCTAAAGCATTCGAAATTTAACTTTTCTTCTTTCTCATATTTACTAGCCTTCTGAATTACATGCTTGTAGTTATTTTCTAATGTGGACTGGTGGGTAAGGCCAGGTTTAAGAATATCAACAAAGATATAGCAAAATATAGGGAAAAAGAACTTTTGGCAAATATCCCAATAAAGGGATTGGCTGGACTCAGAGAAGAGTCATCAAGATTTGACCACTGCGGCCCATTTGAGGAATAGAAAGCTAAGCTAAATAGTGGTGACTTAAGTGAAATGATTTAGATGCGGAAGATTAAATATGTTCAGTACTGTATAGTCCTTCTGACTTGGGAAACCCAGAACACAGCCATTCCATAGAACCCCGTGATATGATAGCCAGAGTGGGGGGCGGGGGATGCGGAGGGTGTGGGAGGGTCAAACATGGGAAGGGATTGTAAAGTTGATACAATATACATGTGCATGAAATACTCAATTTCACTGTAAACATTATGTATTGCATATGTATATTAATAAAAATAGTGAGGAGGGAATTTTCCTATCGCTAATCATGAGTTGGGATGAAGTGTGTAAAAATTTTGCACCTAAGAGTTTCTTCCTTCCCATTGTCCTAAGAAGCTTTTAGTAGATGACGGTTGGTTCTTGTAGAGCTGAGGGGTATCTAAGCCAAAGACGGACACAAAGGTAGACAAGGGCCATTACCCTGCATGACAGCTGCCTACGTTAGGAGGCTGGACACAGGTTTGGAACATTACATTTCTGTTTCCATGGTGCTCAGCAGCATTGAAATCAATGCTGTCTCCTAAAATCTCATAGGCTGGCTTAGTTTCTTCTTTTACAACACTAATCTGACACCTCAGGAAGGGCACAGCTCCACCCAAATGGAGCCAAGAGCCTGCTTGACAGTTGTAACCACATACGTTGTTTCATTCTTGCTTCATTTTGAGTGCAAAAATGTTCTCTTCCAAATTGGATTAGAAACTCCCAGAAGGTCACAGCTATATCCTACAGTGCTTCTTTAAACCCCTCTATAAATTTTTAGGAACAAACTATGGCTTAAAAATTTGTGTTCTGCATACTTTCTCTATTGAATTGGTTTAATCTGACATGGGTACGTGTCAATGCAGAGCTGTTAAAGTATGGCTTGGTTCACACCTGAAGTCAAGCACCACCATTGCCCACCCACATGCACACCTCTTGTTCACAGCTGGAATCTGTTACGATCAGTGCTGAGACCATTGTAAAACATTTTGAACATTGCCTGCAGTCATTAGTATTTAATTCCTATGTACTATGATAAGAGAGGAAAGCTCTCAGGTCATGCACATCCAGGTAACTTTTCAGTTATTGATGATGATGGAGTCAAACAGAACTGCAGTACCGGAAGGGCAGTTCAAGATCATCGACTTGTCACTCTCGGCTGCAGACAGAAATCCCCTTTTAAGATTCCTCCACAAACCGGCCAGTCAGCATCCAAGAAAAGGAGGCTAACGGCTTGTACAACAGGCATTGCATTTTTCTTTGGCATTTGTGTTGTTTTCAGGAGTAAAAAGAGAGTGATCCGAGGAACAAACAGGTCTGCCAGAAAAATCTGAAGACTAGAGTTACTGCAGTGCTGAGCACGGAGTACGTGCCTTCTCCAGTCATGCTACTTTGATCGAAAGGGTAATTCATACCAAACTTGACTGATGCTTACTTGCCCTATGGATTCTCTTGTCTAAACCACCAGTATCCCATATGGACGACCAGAACCACTTTGTAACTGGGTTCTCTACCTCCACCCATTACCTCCTTCAGTCTGTCCAATACGGGCCAGAGGGATCCCGACGAAATGTCAGGCCAGAACACCCCTTTACTCAACAATTTCACTGAATTTCTTTCTCCTTAGGAAGTAAAGCCAAAGGCCTTACTACAGCACACAAGGTCCTAAAGGTCTAGCTTTTCTGTCTGTCTTTGGGCCACCTCTTACTCTTGCTTCTAGAATATACCACACATTGCTCCTGTCACAGTTCCTACACTTGCTCTTCCCTTGGCCTTGAGAAGTTGTCCCCCACCCCAGATATCCCTTACTTCCTTTTACTGTTCAATCAAATATCACTTTCCCAGTGAGGCCAACGTCAGTCCACCCATCTTTAAATTGCAGCCATGCTCTTTCCCAACTCCCAACTCCCATGCTCTTTCCAGCTGCTTAAGTCTTTATCCTTATCTTTCACACATATTTTCCTCAACTGCTTTCTAGCTTCTGGGGAGACAAGGACATTTATGTCTCATTCCACTCATGTTGTTGAAGCCTAGAATAGTGACTCTCATATGGTAGATGCTTCATAACCGATCACTGGGAAAAATAAAGGATGGAAGGCCAGCTCCATGGTAATGCTGTAGCTAGAAGTTCTGTGACTCTGATCGAGTCACAGCAGCGAAAAGGTAATGAATACAAATTGCATTACTGTGTTTCAGACCTGTATTCATTCTTTCAGCAAATCCTTATGGAGTATCGATCATCTCCAAGGTCCCTGAATTAGCGTTAAGTAAACCTGAGCTTTTCAGACACATTTCTTAAAATACATGAAAGTATAACATCAGGCACTAGCTCTCAACTGGACTGGATTTAAGAATCACCCAGGGAACTGAAAGACAAACCAGTGAGTGGGGCTTGATTCCAGAAGATCCAAAATACAGGAGAGTGTTAAAACACTTCCCAGAAGAGTCTAATATTCACCACACTTTTCACCGCTGCCATAAAATATCAGGAATAGATACTAAAGGAGACAGACACTGTAAGTGCTAGAGGAACATCCCCAAAAGAATTACAATGCTAGTCCTAGCAATATCTCCAGCTGCATTCCAAAGAGCAACAGTTACCTGGATGGCTGGTAGCTGTATGAGGGGCGGGGGTTCATGAAGAGCGTGATGCCCAAGAAACTCGGGGAATCACTTGTTCTCCTTTTTCTTTGGTGTCCCACAGACTCTCTCTGTTCTTATTTGAGTTGAGGGGATGAGGCAGAGATTCTAGGAAAAGTCTTCAGTAGACTTCTGGCCTTGGTGGGGCTTTGCAATCACAACCATGCTCCGTTTCAGTCGCCACACACGTCCCAATGTGCCCATTTATCCAGGTAGAGCTACGACCAAAGCCAGCTCTTTATCATGAGGAAAAAAAATTTTAAAAGCCTAAGAAGTGGACAAATGGCGACCTTTTTGATGAAGCATGCCCTACTTTGCCTTCTATGAACCTTTACTTTGGAAATCTGACTTACTTGACTTTTTCGTATTTCACTCACAGTTTTTACTAGATTCTTACATTCAGCTGAGTTTAGATATAAATTCATTTGCCTATCTTTTAAAAGTAAGTGAATCACGTGGAAGAGAAAGAAATTACGTGTTGCTCTATACTGACAATTAGGATCTGTAATGGACATTACCTGCATTTCAAAACTGTCTCTATCATGCATAACCTCTTATTCAATTGACATTTACTCTAGTAAATTTCAGAAATAATTAACAATGTTTTAATGGAAACAAAATAGAAATCTGTTTTCCCTTACGCTCTCTTCTCCAAGACAAGCTACTTGCCCAAAATTTTGAGATTTAAGTTGGTAAAATCATTCTGAGTTGAATATTTCCAGATTTTTGTAGGGAAAAACTAATCAATGTTGATAAAATACACTGGAACCACAGACTGTGAGACAGACAGATAACTCTGAGCACACAAGACGCTAACCTTTCCCTGCTCGTTTTTCTCTCTGGGAAGATTCAGGCATGACTCCTTGTTTACCGCTGTTTTGCTGATGCTCCCCATCTGGCTTTGTTTCATTTTTATTACTGTTTCATTACTCCACAAGTTTCTGCTGACCAGTCAAAAGCTCGTTGGAATCAATTATTCCTGAAGACTTCCTCTGCACTATTTTCTCTCTGAAACATTTCTCAGAAAGAAGATTGGTGACTTTATTGTACAAAGTGAACCTTAACGGTGGCACCAAGATTTTGTTATGTTGTTTAAGAGCACTCTTCTACCTGAATTGGTTTTATAATAGCGGGAATAGCAGATAGCTTCCTCAATGCTAGACGACAGATGCCCCACTCTGTTTTAGTTCTTCTGGAACAATGGGATGAGGGGTTATGTGCTACATAAATAGGAGACCCAAAGTGAGGCGAAAAATAATTAAGGACCCACTTTATCTCTCCCAAACTGGATTAATGATTGTGTTCGGCTCCTGAATATACACAAATTAAGTAGACCATTAAAAGACTCTCCTATGGAACACATGCTCTCTGATCTTGTTGATATTTGATCTTTTTCCAGCAATTTACAAATATTTGCTTAGAGTCCTGGCATGTTGAAAGGAAAAATATAGGAACAAGGAATCTCTTCAATCATCCTTCTAATGAAAACAATTAGAAGTGGGAAGACTCCAAGTGCAGTAAATAAGGAAAGCACGGAGACATTCCCATGGGTGCTCATGTTATCAGGAGCACCCACAGAAAACCTTTGATGAGTGAATGCACGTTGAAAAATGCAAATTTTTTCCTCACTAATTACGCACAAAATTCTAAAACATAGCTCATGAATTTATAATTTGTTTATTAAATGAAGGAATGTAGATTAATTCATTTTTCTGTGGCAAGAATGTTCAACTGTGGAATGATGGATGGGTCACTTATTGGATCTGTGTCACCGTGGCGTAAGATCCCCTGTGTCTCCAGCATGCATTGTTCTTTCCCAGTGTCCCCCACGGAAGACACAGAGATTCATGCAGGGTCTTCCCCAGGAGTCCTGGGGGTGAGGAAGTATATCAACTGTGCTGTTATCTGTAACGCTACTACACACCAATTCATTGCTAGATTTTTATCTCTCTATGCTATTTTTTTCTTTTATTGTATCACAAAGAATTTTTACCACTCACGGTCAATATTCATTACAGACAAAATTAAGACAACCTCATTCAAATTCTTTCTTTTCAAAGGATCTGCTGAATAGATCTTTGTTCACCTATCCTTATATTTCTAGATTAAAATAAAGATAATAAAGGCATCAGTACTCCAAATGCTTTCAACTGGTGACAAGAAAGATTATAACCCCAGTGCATTTTGAACCCCTAAAAAAATGCCAACAGTATATACAAGAGGGCATGAGCCACTTTAGGGTGTCCAAAGTGAGTTGGCTTGTCTACTTTTTTTGTATTATTACTTAAATTTTCTCACTACCTTACGCCACTGACAGAGGAAGAATACATTTTTGCCCACGTCACTACAGGTGTGAGAATTTAATCTTTTTAGACGAAAATTTATTTTCGTCAGTACTAGTAGACTAGACTTTAAAAGAAAACCTTTCTAAAGGCACTGAATAGCGTCTATGCTTAAGAAGGCAAGGGAAGAACTGGCAGACAAGGGTTTCAGTTGAATGCCTTTCGAGAAATCAGAGAAACAGGGTGTCATCATTTCAAGGACACTTTTCATTACAGAACGGGTTCCGTCTACCTTAGACTCTGCAGAGAAGAATTTCCTGCTTCCACAACTCAACTTCAGAATAGTCTCATTTTTTTTCATTTTGACTGTAGGTCATTTACTCTTCCATTATTTTGCTCTTAATTTAAGAATTTTTAGAGATCAAATTTTCTTGAAGAGATACGGTTTTTACCCCAAGAGTCAGAAGAAGGAGATTGTTTATGTCGACAAAATAACTGCTGTACCCTGTCAGTGTGTCCAAAGACCTACAGGAGACACAGAGACGACAGGGTCCCCAACACAGCCACCACGTCACACGCAGGGGACATAACAGTCTCCTGTTTGTGTCTTTCTATGACATAAGGGAGCTAATGTAAAAATCTTCTTTAAGTAATTTAAAAGAGATTATTAAATCTACAAATAATTACAGTGTCATGCAGAAAATGAGCCACCAGTTACACCCTTAAATGTGTATATGTTTCTTTTTTTCACTAGGAAAAGATTAGAAATTCTCCCTTTTCTGTAACCTTAGAACTAAAACTATGGAACCTAAAAGCCCCACTTTTAGGGTGTTAAAAATGAGTTCACAGAGTCTTCAATCATTCACTAACAAATAATTTTCTCTTTTCTCCCCTCGGAATAAATAACTCAATTCTTTGGTCCTTCATCCATACTACTCCACTCTACACTCTGTTAACTCCTGCAAGGAGTGAGCCTCAAGGGATATTTTAATTAACAAACTAAAACCCTACACAGTTAAAAACTGTGGCATGGTGTGCCTATAATTTTCAGCTAACCAATTCTGATTTGCAGAATTCTACCATAAGGAAATGATCACAAGTCGGTCCTAATTGTCATTTCCATGCAAGGATATTCATCTCAGTGGTAACAGCGGAAAGTTAAAAACAACATCCATGATCCTCAGCAAGGGACAGTAAAATGAATCAGTGTGTATTCGTGTGCTGGAATAGTGAGATCCAATTAGAAGCAAAAACTGTCCAAGAACTTGGAAATACAGGACAGGTCATAGATGCAGAAGGCAGAATCCCATGTCTTCCATAATTACATCATGTTTATCTTCACATTGACTTTTCTTTCATTGAAACAGGGTCTCTCTCTGTAATCTAGGCTGGCCTAGAACTCCCAGAAGTCCTCTTGTCTCAGCTTCCTGAGTGCTGAGATTTCTGTTATGTACCTCCATGGCCAGTTAGTCTTTTACGTGATCCTGGGGAATTGAACTCATGGCCTTGTGCATGCTAGGCAAGTGCTTTAATCACGAGGCTATCCCAATACATTCATGTTGATTTTTTTTAAATGAGAAAAGGTACACCAAAATGTCATATATCTAAAAGTAAGGGGATTATTATTTTCTTTGCGATTATAATCAATTACAGTGTTAGAAATTCTATAACATGTAATTAATAGCTTTTTACTCAAAAACATACTAAAATATAACACATATAACCTCAAGGGTTATTTGATAAATACTGATATATATTGATAAATACTATATTTTATAGTCAACTATTCCAATAGGATCAATTTTATGAAAAGAATAGATTATACTTGATTAGATTGTACTGAAAAGATTAGATTGTACAACGCTTACTTGAATCACTGGCAAAAAAGGTGTGGCACAGCGTCGCAGCCTCAGAGAACTTTGAAATCATTGATGATTTATTTCACTGCTTTTTATTTACTTTGGTTATTTTTAAGGCCGTACCCCATGAGGTACCAAACAGCACCATCAGGGAAGCCTGTAGTTCGTGGTGTTTGAGGTGTCCCTGGGATTTGCACATCGGCGCCTTCTCCAAGCTTCTGCCACGGCACCGTAGCCCTCACCTGAGCATCACAATGATCCCTAACTCTATCGCTTCTCATGGCCTCCGAGGCACAGACTCACGGAATTTTTAAAGAATTTCCAGAATAAAATCTGAAGAAGCTAAAATGTAGAATATACGAAAGCTGTGGGGGGAAGGAGGGATCAGAAGGACAAGCCAGTGGGGAGAGAAGGACAGCAGCTCCTTTCTAGCCCGGGCACCGACAGCACGCCTGAGGCACTGTCCACAGCCCCTCTGGCGGGACAGCGCTTCTGCTCTCTCTCGCTGCCTTCCACTGGCCCCTGCTCCTGGTCATCTGTTTATTTTGTGATTGACTTGTATTACCCATCCTTAGAGCACTAAGCTAGACTCTGTGGGAAATGAAGCAGACGTGAGAATGCACGAGGAACGAGGCTGTATGACAGAGAAATGAGAAGTTGTGGGGGTGGGGCATAAAATGCTCCCCAATTGCCTAAAAAAATATACAGAAGAGAGAATGTAAGTATATACTTCTTGACTCCAAAAACCAAAAGAATATATGTAAGTTTTGAAAGACATATGTCAATTTACAAGTAAATATGTTCGGTTAAATGCAAAGGTAAGTCAGACACAAGTGTGTGTGTGTGTGTGTGTGTGTGTGTGTGTGTGTGTGTGTGTGTGTGTGAAAGAGAGAGACAGACACAGATAGAGAGACAGACAGAGAGAGACATTGGGAAATAGTAGGTCCATAAGGGTCTATTGGGACGAGTTGATTTTTATGTAGGCTTTTGGATTTCTGAAGGAGGAAGGGCACAGGCTATTCAGAGCCTGCCAAGGGTACGGACAAGTCATTGGGAAGACTAAGACCATGATGGTGAAGAAGATAGCTGGCAGAAGATGGAGGGATGACAGAGCAATTTGATGAAAACGGTCCTGGCTAGGGGCAGGGAGAAGCTTCTGGAATACAGATATGTAGGACTTCACTTCTGACATTTAGGTGAATGTAGGAAACTCTTCTTTGACTACAAAGTAAACTGTGGGTTAGAGAGGTCATTCCCCCACTTGAGCATAGAACTTAATATAGGTATCTTGACTTGAGAATCACCCAGTATAACCTTATTTTGTCTTAATACGGGTGCTCTCAGTCTGTAAAAGTTCACTAGCATCATGGGGCAAAAAGATTTGCAAAGTCTTTCAAATCTAAACGTGAGTGCAGCTCACCTGAGGATCTTATGAACCACTGAACTGATTCAGGGAACCTGGGGTGGATGGAAGATTTTAAATTCTCTCTTGGTTGATTTTTAGGGTTTGTTCAACTGCCCTTAGACAGCAAGACTCTCACAGACATTTTGTGATGAAAAAAAAAAATAGACAGGGAAAAATCAGAGTGCTGGAGGAAGAACCGGGCAGATGTTAAACAGAAACCCTCAAGGTATGTTACGGACACTGTGGTCCTACCTCCCACCCATGGTCCAGACAGTTCCTGAAACCCTGGAGGACTCCATCCCTTCCAGGTATTGTCAGATAATATATATGAATCAGGACAATGAACTGAGGTTATTGATGTTAATTTAATTCCATGTGTATACCCAGTGTGGCAAAGAAGAATCAAAATTGACTAATAAAGAAATGTGCCAACCTGGAAGATTATAAATTGCTTTCTGTGGAGGTGTTCCAATGGAGTCAACAACCTCTCTCATTGGAATTGTCCGGGCTCATTGAGAGATTGCCAAGATCCTTGCTCCATCTACTTTTCTGACTCTATAATGAAATCTCAAAGACTAAAAAGAGTGTGTGTGTGTGAGTGTGTGTGTGCGCGTGCGTGAGTGTGTGCGTGTGTGTGTGTGTGTGTGTGTGTGTGTGTGTGTGTGTGTGTGTATTTTTTGTAAGTGAGCTTATGTTGAGGAATTCAAAGTTCCAAAGTAAGCAACATTAAGCAGAGAATGCTACAAATAGAACTGGGTTCCAAGCTGGTGGACTTAATGTGTTTCATCACATTTCTGAAAATTAAAGATGACTTAAGCGAGAGAACGAGAGAGATGTGGCAATTATTGGGGACTGTCAATTTGATTGGCTTTAAAATCCACCTGGAGGATTGGAGGAGCACATTTCTGGGCATGCCTGGACGGGTCATGGAGGTATGGCCTTAAGGTCCGCTTGGTTCCTCACCCCTTTCTCTCTGGCACTCCTCAGCTCTGCTTTCTGGTTGCCATAAACTGCATTCTTTGCTCACCCCTACTTCTGTCTTGGAGCCAGGTGACTGAACCCCATGAAACCATGAGCCAAATTAAACCTTTCCTCCTTAAGTTGTGAGTCTTGAGTATTGTGTCTCAGTTACAGAAAAGCTAACTAGCACATAAGAGGGAAAAAAGAACGAAGAGCAAGACGAGAAGAGCTGGTCAACATATTAAAAAGGCACTCTGATTATGATAAATTTTAATATTGTCTTTTCTAGATCAGGAACTAAAAATATTCTGTCTAACCCTCCAGCCTAGATGTTGAAGTCTTCAAAAGTTCAAGTTTAATCTCATTCAAAGCTGCCAAGTCTGGTAGATCAGATTCACAAACAAAACAGTGAAAAGTAATAACCCTGTTCAATTACAAATGCTGCCTCTGTCTTCATAGATCAAAGCTTGACTCCCTCACAATAAAAAAGTAAAATAGTAAGATTACCAGCTTTTTAACTGAGGACAGTTTCAAGAGCTGACCTCAAATCAGCAGACATTTATTAAATCCCTTCTGTGTCCATTGATGGAATTATGTCAACTTGATGGAATTAGGAGCCACACGTCCGTTAGGATTAGGATTTGTGAGCCACTCCTGGACTGGAGATCAAGAACTGGTCTGAATTAGAGTGTGAGTGACATGCGGGCCGGCCAGTGAGGGAAGAACACCCACCCAGATGTGGGAGGGCCAACTGGAACTCCAACAGTAGAAAAGGAAGGAAGAGGGACGATTGTCACAGCTTCTTCCTCTGGGAAAGCTCTCGCCTTCCCGATTGTCTACAGACACCTGACTTGCTACACATCACAGATTTTCAGCACAGATTCGCTCCAGTCTCGACTTGTGCCTGCCTGTCTGTCGCTGCTCTTCATTCGCCAATCTTCAGACTTTGGTCTTCACCCGAGATCTACAGCAGACTCTCACCTCACCGGCTGCCCTGCAGTCCTGGACGGGAGATCTACCTCACAGCTGAGCAGCCATCTTGGACCACCTCTATCCTCAGATTTGTAAGCCTTCCTAATAGACCTCTTTGTGATCAAATCACAAATTCTATCTTTTGAAAGAACCCCAACTAATACAGATTTTTGGTACCAGGAGTGGTTTTCAAGAGGCAGAATTACAACAATGTCCTGGGGCTGGTTACCTAGCTTTATACAACCTAAAGTTGCTGCGGCTCCTCCTTCTAATGATGAAGGGGAAACTGATGGCCTATGGTGTGAACTGTTTGAAATGATACAGGACGTGGATCCTGTTGATTGTCCTGACTCCCCAGTTGTGAGGAGTGATGCATTTGGTGATTCTATATATATTTGAGAATTTCTGGAAAAGTGGAAAATACAGTGATGCTGGCCGGCTACTCTTCGCGTTGTTGGACGAACTGATGAGGCAGAACAAGGATCTCAGAGATGCAGACTTCCGACACCAGACAGGCATAGACCCCTTGAGAGCATCTAAGCGTGTTCTGGAGAAAAATCTTCTCTCCTTCAGCCATAGGGCTGAGGTTGCTGAAAATCAAGCTCATGTGCTCATAATCAGATTGGCTGAACTACAGTGCAAGGTCAATTCACAGCCTAGAAGGATATCTGAATTTAAAGTGAGGGTGCCGATTGGGAAAGAGTGGGACCCCACCAATTGGGATGGAGATGTGTGGGAAGAGCAGGGAGAAAGGGAGGAATTCATAGATCCTGAAGAGGTTATTTTGCCAGAAGAAGAAATTCCCCCTCCCGCAGCAGTGCCACCTTCAGCAGCAGAGGCCTCCCCACCCCTTAATGAGGAAGCTAATAATCCTGTGTGGCCTGTGGAGACAGCCAGGAAGCTCCCTGACAGGATGACTAGGCAGGACCATGCTGGTGCTCTTCAGGACCTGCCTGAGGACCCACCTATCCTTTCTTCTAGGCCAATAAACAGGGTTAAGTCTCAGAAAGCCCCTAAGGACGAGGTCCACAGTACCACCCATGAGGTGGTGCGATATACCTCCAAGGAACTTCTTGAATTTTCCAATTCTTACAAGCAGAGGTCTGGGGAACAAGTATGGGCGTGGATTCTAAGGGTGTGGGACAATGGGGGAAGGAATAATATACATCTGGATCAGTCTGAATTTCTTGACATGGGTCCATTGAGCAGGGATTCAGGATTTAATGACATAGCTCGTGAAGTTAGAAGAGGTACTAATAGTTTATTCGGTTGGTTGGCAGAAATATGGATTAGAAGATGGCCTGCTGTGATTGACCTGGAAATACCTGATATTCCTTGGCTCACTGTTGAGGAGGGTATCCAAAGGCTTAGGGAAATGGGAATGCTGGAGTGGATCTGCCAGATGAATTCAACTCATTCAGATTGGAAGGGTCCAGACCAGGTACCCCTCACTGTGTCTTTAAGAAACTGTCTGGTGAGGGGAGCACCAGCACCTTTGAAGTGTCCTGTTGTTGCTCTTCTCTGTATGCCAAACCTTACAGTGGGAATGGCAGCCACGCAACTGCACCAACTAAGTGGCTTGGGTTTCGTTGCACCTCGGGGTGGCAGGGGCCAAGTAGCAGCAGTTTACCTCCAAAGGCAGGGTGGATGTACTTATCGTAATGCCCAGCAGAGGCAAAGTAGTGATCGGAATAGGCTGACACGTGTGGACCTGTGGCACTGGCTCACCAGTCATGGTGTACCAAGAAGTGAAATAGGTGGAAAACCTACTAAATTTCTGTTAAATTTATATAGACAAAAGAATTCTAGGGCAACTGAGCAAACAGCTGCCTCAAATAGTAGCAACAGAGAAGCACGTTCCCTCAATCAATTTCCAGACTTGAGCCAGTTTACAGACTCAGTACCCCTTGAATGAAGGGGAGGCCAAGTCCCCTTGAGGAAGGACCCTGATGCACTATCGAAGAGTTATAATGTCAATGTTTCTCCTGTCCTTCCCCAAAGGGACCTGAGGCCCTTCACCAGAGTAACTGTGCATTGGGGAAGGGGAAATGATCAGACATTTCAGGGACTACTAGACACTGGTTATGAGTTAACACTAATTCCAGGGGATCCAAGATGTCATTGTGGACCTCCAGTTAAAGTAGGAGCCTATGGAGGCCAGGTGATCAACGAAGTATTAGCTAAGGTCCGACTCATGGTGGGCCCTATAGGTCCCCGAGTTCATCCTGTAGTCATTTCTCCAGTCCCAGAATGTATAATTGGGATAGATATCCTTAGTCCTTGGCAGAATCCCCACATGGGTTCCCTAACCTGTGGTGTGAGGGCCATTATGGTAGGAAAGGCCAAATAGAAGCCATTGGAATTGCCTTTACCGAGGAAAAGAGTAAAACAGAAACAATATCGTATCCCTGAAGGGATTGCAGAGATTAGTGCCACCATCAAGGACTTGAAGGATGCAGGGGTGGTAGTTCCCAGCACATCCCCATTCAACTCCCCTATATGGCCAGTCAGAAAATGGATGGATCTTGGAGGATGACAATGGATTATCGTAAACTTAATCAGGTGGTGACACCAACTGCAGCTGCCGTACCAGATGTGGTCTCCTTCCTTGAACAGATTAACACGTCTGGTACCTGGTATACAGCTATTGATTTACCTAATGAATTCTTCTCCATACCTATCCATAAAGACCATCAGAATCAATTCGCTTTTAGCTGGGAAGGTCAACAGTATACCTTTACTGTGCTTCCTCAAGGGTATATGGACTCTCTGGCCCCGTGTCACAACATAGTCCAGAGGGATCTGGATCGCCTTGCCTTTCCGCCGGGTGTAACAGTGGTCCACTATATTGACAGTATTATGCTAACTGGGCCCAATGAGCAGGAGGTGGCAAGCACCCTAGACTTGTTGGTGAATCATTTGCATGTCATAGGCTGGGAAATAAATCCCACCAAAATTCAAGGGCCCTCAACCTGAGTACAGTGGTGCGGGGCGTGCAGAGATATTCCTTCTAAGGTAAAGGGCAAATTAGTACATCTGGCACCTCCTGCACCCAAAGAGAAGGCACAACGCCTCACAGGCCTATTTGGACTTTGGAGGCAGCATATCCCTCCCTTGGGTGTGTTACTCCGACCAATTTACCGAGTAACGCGAAAAGCTGCGACTTTTGAGTGGGGCCCAGGACAGGAGAAGGCTCTGCCGCAGGTCCAGGCTGCTGCTCAGGCTGCTCTGCCACTTAGGCCATACGACCCAGCAGACCCCACAATGCTTGAGGTGTCAGTGGCAGACAGGGATGTTGTTTGGAGCCTCTGGCAGTCTCCCACGGGTGAGTCACAGTGGAGACCCTTGGGATTTTGGAGCAAGACCCTGCCATCACCTGCAGATAACTACTCTCCCTTTGAGAAACAGCTTCTGGCCTGCTACTGGGCCTTATTGGAAACTGAACATTTGACTATGGGACACCAAGTTACCACGAGACCTGAGTTGCCCATAATGAACTGGGTGCTGTCTGACCCTTCAAGTCATAAAGTTGGACGTGTGCAGCAACAGTCCAAATGGAAGTGGTATATACGTGACGGGGCCCGAGCAGGTCCGAAAGGCACAAGTACATTACATGAAGAAATGGCTCATATGCCTGGGGTGGTGACTCCTGCTATATTGCCGTCTGTCCCCAGCATGCAGCTACGGCTGATCTAGATAGTACACACATGCCTAATTTAAAATATAATACATAATAGCTTAGAACAGGGCTATAAATTTATATGTACTCAAATTACAGGCAAAAGAGAAGTATATGTCTCCTTATTCTCTTCCAGGGTGGGGATCTGGAGTTGACATACAAGAGCTGACATGGAGGCTGAGCCTCAAAGAAAGAACAGGTATATCCAGGCACCGGAAAGAACGTATCCAAAGCATGGAGGTGTGAGAACACAGGCAGGAACTGGGAGAGGCAGACTTGGCCAGCGTGGGTGCCTGGGGAGGCAGGCGCAGGAGCAGACTTCCCTGGTCCCCAGAACATTTGCTGTGTCCCAGTTTCCTCTGAGTAGTTCCTACTGATCTTGGGAGTCATTTCCCTCCAATCTACCTCAAAAGTTTTATTGTCACTTTTGGGCATGAGATAATTTGAGGAAGACAATCTCCCCTTCTCATTCAGGTGAAAGACCTAAGAATGCAGCAGTAAGGCCGAGTCTGACACTCTGAACAACAAATCCTTTAATCTTGCTTGTTTAGGTTTCCTGTAACATGAGAAATTGGAGATACACTTAACTTCTGGATCATATATTCTCACCGTCTTGAAAAGAGGAAATTTGTTAGAGCTGTGATTTTTTTTTTTTTTTTTTTTTTTTTTTTTTTTTTTTTTTTTTTTTTTTTTTTTTTTTTTTTTTTTTTTTTTTTTTTTTTTTTTGCCGTGTCCTTAACCAGAAAACCATCACCAGCTGGGTGAATTTTCAGCAAGAGCACAGGAGTGGAGCTAGCAGCGCAGGGTAAGCAGTGCCCAAGCCAACGAGACAGGGGCTTCTCCCCAGTTCCAGGGGGAAGGGAGGAGATAGAGATGGGTTCTGGGAAAATTCTACTATTGAAAAACTCTATTGATTATTTTATACCTGGACATTCCCCAGTCATTTCTAACCTGAACTGAATAGAACTCTTATCCTGACCTTCCCCACCCCGATATCCACATGGTTAATCTTTGGCATGCACTTCCTGTTCCTCCATTTTTGTCCATCTTTCCTCCATCCCCTGAGCTGGAGAAGATGTGAACATATATTTTGGCTTTGAATTCAGAAATAATC
Source organism: Ctenodactylus gundi (assembly GCA_004027205.1). Taxonomy (NCBI): domain Eukaryota; kingdom Metazoa; phylum Chordata; class Mammalia; order Rodentia; family Ctenodactylidae; genus Ctenodactylus; species Ctenodactylus gundi. The sequence goes on along the minus strand of PVKB01003166.1, from coordinate 12,867 downwards.
TACACCTCAGTATAACAGCTTAACCACACACACACACACACACACACACACACACACACACACACACTCAGAGCTGACAAACATTTCCAGATTTCAGTAGGCTAAGAAAAGAAGCCTAAATCCCTCCTTGACAGCAATTAGGGAGATTTCTAGAAAAGGCTTCCAGCATCCATGGTCCATGCACCCAATGGCTACAATACACAAAAAATAATCTGCACCCTTCTCCAATGTGAATCGCCGGCCTGGCGTGTGCTCTGCATGCACCCTGTGGGAACAATACCACACGACTGAAACTAACCAGCGTGCCACCAACCCACTGGCAAGCTACCGTTTGGCAAATCCACATTGTTCAGCTTTCACAACTTAATTGCTAGTAGACTCTGTCCTCTTAGATGTATTGTTCATTAAGAACACGAGTCCATAAGCCCCGTTCTTATATTTTAATGTATGAGTCCATTTGCCAACGTTTTCCCTAGCTGTATTCTGAAGCTAAATTGCCAAGTGCCCAGCCTTGAGTTTCCTATCACAGCATGGTCACTGGATTCGTCTTGGAAGCAAGCCGGAAGAGCTGGCCCTTCATTGTTAACTTTATCATTATTAGTTTTAGTTTCCCCCCATTTTATTAATACGTATATATGCAACACATAATGTTTACATTAAACCTGAGTCTTTTGTGCAACATATTTGCACCAGCATTCCAAACTCTTATTTAGTTTCTACCACCTTCCAAAGACAGGCATACTTTTCTCTCTCCATTCCTGCCTGCATTTAGGTAGTTCATTTTTGCAGAAGTTTCTTTCCTCAATTTATTTTTTTACCTAATTAAATTTCTGCTTGTTCTGTTATGTGGGAAGCACATGTAAAATGGAAACACGGGCATCAAGTTCTGAGAACAGCACTGGAAATGCTGCTATACGGCCATGATCTTAGGAAAGTACAGATTCCCTCACTTTCCCCATCTTGTATGAAAAGGAATCACACCCACACTTGAGGGCTATTTTAAAGACTAGAGATAACGTAGTCACTTCCACAGTTAAGTGCTTGTTGCAAAGATGCTCCTACAGGTTAGATAATCCTATATATGAGAAGATTGTGTCTCCTGAGTAGGGAAGTTCCAGGGTAAAGTTAAATGAGCAGAAAAATCACAGGTAACAGAACAAGGCCTAGAGGCACACAGAGCACATACAAGCATACCAAGGAAAAAATAACACATGCACACAGCACATATACATGTAGACACAAACCTTGTGTATCCAGGCTTTAGAGTCATAGCTGGAAGGAAGCAGGGGGATAGACGGATTTGCAGAAAGGGAGAGAGAATGAAGGGGAGGTCCAATAGGGGGAGGACAGTGTGAGGTCGGTGCCACAGGGATGTGCACCAATTCCTCAAGTTTAATGCAACTATTGTATATCACAAAGATGTACTAATAAAAATAAAAGCCATTAGGAAAAAAGAACTGTAGCTTTCAGAACCAGAACTCAAGAAACACAGAAGCATTGGTCAGATGCTTGATACTGTCCGTGTCTCCCATCCCAAATACCTAGCCTGCACAGGGAAACCAAATATTGCCCGAGTCACGTGAAGAAAGCTTAGGCCAACCAGGTTTGCAAACTCCGATCTTTTACAGCTGTTGGTATCTAGCCCACTCAAGAAGAGTCTTCCATTCCAATTTTTTCTTTAACAAATGCGAGCCAAATACTGAATCTTACTGTTGTCAAATGGTATGCGCTCGAATAAATAATCACAGCATGGCTTCTCGGTGCCAACTGGCATGGAGATGTAGTCATTTCCCACAGCACGCCCTCCTTTAGCCCAAGGGCACCAGGCAAAATGCAGCAACCGAGGCGCAGGACAGCTACAGGGCAGTCCGAAGAGCAGCCAACAGGCGAGGCTGGAAGAGAGCCAGCTGGCGGCGCTGCCTGGGGGGTGCCGCCTTCAGCCTTACCGGCATTATTTCCTTAGGGTCACTGTGTAAGGGACCGGAGGGTGGTGAATCAATCTCTAGGCAGAAAGCACTAGACTAGGAATCCGCTGATACAGTGTTTTCACTTCTCACTCTACCCTAAGATACCCCAGGGATGCAACATCTCCCCTTGGAAGCGGTGTCTGGGAGAAGTGTCTTGTGAAATTTTTCTGGGGAGAGGGGAGTAAATGTCTGTGTTCACCCCAGAGAGAGCATGGCTGACAGACCAAAGTAGCAATTATACCAGAGTCCAATTTCGTGAGCCAATGAGCTTACTGGGGTTACCCACAGGAGCATGGGGGTTACTTACAGGAGCATGCATGACTCAAAGGATTGTATGACGGATGTATGTGCAGTTTAAAAAAATAAGCCTAGATAATTCATATATGCTATTGTTGCTCATTCTTGGGAAAAACAGTTCCAGGAGTCAGTCTGGTTTTGTCCCTGACTAACTAGGACAACTTAGGCAAATCACTTACCTGTGCCCTGAAGCTTAGTGTACTTAACTACAAACGAGAAAAAATATTCTCATAATGTTTTGAAAACCAAAAATTAGGAAGACTCAATACACTTTGTAACCTATGAAACCTTCCCATATTTACAAATAAATAGAGTTTTCCCTTTTCTTAGCAGGTGAGAACACACAGACAGACAGATAAACACACACACACACACACACACACAACTGAATACATGGCTAGAGTACTACCTTTAGATGGTCACCTACCTTGGCCATCTCAGAGACCACAGGTGAACAAGTTAGTAACTTCCTCTTACAGCCACCAAATAGCCACCACCGATCTTTCTGGCCTGTGACACGTGTGGCTAGAGTTGAACATATTTGAAATGCAACCAATTCATATTTTCTATATAGATTACTTCTCCCTACCCTCTCCCTCTGTTTACATTTAAATGATCAATATGTCACTCACGATTGAACTCAGTCACAAATAAACCTTAACCACGGAACAACTGTGTGCGAGTTCCCCCTACTGGAAGCAATACCGGCTAAGGAGACAACAGTTATAAACAAAATTTGTTTACATTCTAATAAGAAGAGACTCGTGAACATTTAAAAATAAGGGGGCAAAGCCAAAGGAAGGAAGGAAGATGAAGGAATGAGAGAAGGAGGGAAGGAAGACCCCTAGATAATGAGCTATGAGAACAGAGGGAGACGTCTTTTTTATCTGACAAGATAAAAAGAACAATTTGAACAAGTCGATATGCTTTCATTTGCTGGCTCTGGGTGAAATTTCCAATCATGGCTTTGGATTAAACTATGTGCTATTGCATGATCTGACCCTTAGCAGCTACAGACGAGGATACAGCTATCACGAATGATTGATTGCAATGCCCCAAGGACAACTTAATGCCTTCAAAATTCCCCTAAATATTATATTGTGCCCTAAGATTCATCATTGTCCTTTGCTCAGTACTTGAGTGCCTAGTGTTTACTTTGTTTGGTATTCTGATCTTTTGCTTCTTTGCTTTATTTTTTTCCCAAATGTGTTAGTATTTCAGAGAAAGAACACACAGGACTCATTCTGACTGAGGAATCCATTGTGCTTTATCCATGTCTGCCTGGAGTGGAATGCTGGCTTCCTTACGTGTGAGGAACACACATGAGTCACGTCTGGCGCCCACTCAGCACCAGGAGTGGGGGCCTGTGAGAAAAGTAGCCAGAGACCAGAAACCTCCTGTTGCTTCTTTAAGCTCACCTTCTCTCCCTGCCACTAGACTCAGAGGATTTTCATGAGACATCAGAATTGGTCCCATTCTTGATGCTCGCCTATGGGAAGTCAAGAAATAGTCATGAGGAATTACCAAAACTGCATGTCTGAAATGTAACTAATTGGAGAGCCTCCAAAAACGTGACCAGGAATGCATAATCAAATCTAAAATTGGGCTATCGTGGTGGGAGACAGAAGACTGAGTAAACGTGAGAGCACATCTGAGCCAGGTTGTGATGGCCTTACTCGGACAAGTGGTTCAAGTTCCTTTTTTCCCACATTGTCTCAAGAGTTGATTGCAAAAGTTAGTAAAATGAGCTAATGTGTTTTGGACAGGACACATATCCTCCTTGGCAAACATACAAAAACCTTTATTTTTAAAAAATTCCCTGATGACGTGAAATCAAGCTCTATTAAAATCCCCACTAAACTGAGAGTGGTCCAAAAAAGGTTAGTTCTTTTCCTAAGTATATGAGCACAGAAAACATTGTGAGCAAACAAATATATAAATACTAATTCACAATAATCATCCATGTATACATAGTTTGGTGACTATCTTAAATATTTTCCTCCTTTCAGGGAATGCTACAGCAAAGAAAGAAGAGGGAGGAGAAGAAAGAAAGACTACACCTACTTGCGTGGTTTGTTTTGTTACATATAAATGATGTTCATTAGCAGAAGCAAAAAACTGACTTCATGCCACAGAGCTCAGTTCTTTCCCTTAAGCTCTTGAAAAACCATTTTTCATCATTACATAAAACAAGTATGTTACTATACTATTTCTCTTGTTAGAGAACATCTTGGGAAAAATAACTCAAATAAAAAGAAAGTTGGTTTTAAGCAGTCATCATTTATAATTTTAGACACATAAAATTTTATTATATATAAAAGTAATTTATTTTCTGATAAGGAATATATTCCCATAATTTAAAATTCAAAAGGTACAAGAGACTACACTATCTGAAAGTCTCATTGGGCATGCTTTAGGCCCCAACTTTTTGACACCAGGAACCAGTTTAGTTGAAGGTCATTCTTCTGAGGACCAGGAAGGAGGAGGACTTGCTGTATTACAGGTGTTGGAGGATAGCTTTGCAATGGGGAGCAGCAGTCAGAGGGCACAAGGGAGTGAAGCTCTGCCTACTGTCAATCAGCAGTGGCATTAGAACTTAATTAGACCATGCTGATGGGAGGTGGGGCTTCCTCACTGCTTACTTCCTGCTGGCCACTTACCTGTCCAGGTGGCTTGGTCCTTCCAAGGCCACAGACAGATTCGGTACAAGTCCGAGGCCCACGGGTTAGGGAACTCTGTTTTAATGTATCCTTCCAGAGGTATTTTATTAGTGTATTTGTAAAACATAAATAGATTGCAGACTCGGGTCACAGTTTTGTACCTTGGCTCTATTTTTTCCTTTCTTTTTTTAGTATCTATTTGTGATACATAATAATAAAAAATCAGTTTGAGAAATTGGTGCATTTACATAATAGCTTTCAGCAAGGAATATAAATTCTACAGCCTGTGTGAGTTACAGAAAGGAAACAATCTCTATTTTCAGAAAACACATTTTTTAAAAAAAATCATAATTTTGCAAGATCTTTGCTACCAGGTGTCTAGTTTAGCCTAAGAAATATTCAGGTCACAAAGTACTGGGGGAAAAAAAAGAGAGAGAACCCAACACATATTACAGAAAAAGAGCATGAACAGAAAGGATGAGAGCAAAAGTGGGGAAACACTGGCTCAATGTCGCCTTTCTAAACTTAGGACACGCGTAACACCCCCCAGACGGGGGGATCACAAATTCAAGCCCTTGCTGGGCAACTTTTTGAGACACTGTCTCAAAATCAAAACTGAAAAATGATCTAAGGATATATCTTAGTGAAAGGACCTGGTTTTAAACCTGGAAGGAATTTTTTTCATAAGGTCTTGAGTTTGGGAGGAAAGATTAAAGCTAGATTTTAATAGTTTTGGCTTGGGGCTTGGGAGAAAAGGGCTAAAGTTAGATTAATAGTTTGGTGTGTTGTGGGGTCCTTGGGGCTTAACATTCCTGGCTACCTGGGGCCAAGTTCTTTCCTTAAAGAAGAAGTCTTACTGTTATCTTAAGTAAGCTGTCTTAAGTAAACATTGTTATCTTAGTATGTTTGGTAAATACATGGAAGCCTGAATGTTTTCTTGTAAACAACTGGGGTATAAAAGGAAGGTCGAACTGAATAAATGGTCTTTGCCCCTGCAAGAGTCCATCTTTCCTTCTTTCTTTCTATCTCTCTTTCTTCTTCTCTTTTCATCCGCATTGCTACACTCTACCCTGTTGATTGACTGAGCAGACTGGGTCAGTGTGTAAAATCAGATAAACCAGACTGGATTAGATGGTGAAGTGGTCCCTGCTGCTCTCTCTTAGTGTGGAAATGGGTCAACTCCTGTTGGCTGCCATAACGGCTGCTGGATCTTTTTTCCTTTTTCTTTTTTCTTTTCTTTTCTTTTTCTTTTCTTTCTTTCTTTTTTTTTTTTTTGAGACAGGGTCTCACTTTGTAGTCCAGTCCAGGCTGGTATTGAACTCATTATGTAGCCCAGGCTGCTCTCAGATCCACAGCAATCCTCCTGCCTCAGCCTCAGGAGTGCTGGGATTACAGGCGTGCACCACCACACCCAGCTATTATATTATTTGGTACCAGAGAATCTAACGTGTGGCCTTGCCCTTTCTAGGCAAGTGCTTTCATCACTAAGCTAAGTCTCCGCTAAGTCTCCGTCATTTTAAAGCAAATTAAACATTCACCAAGGATAAGTAAATGATTAAATGCTTCATAACCTGATCTAACAAATGGCTAATGTTCTCAATTCTAATCACCAGTATGGTATATCTATTTCTTTGAAATAATTAGTATATGTTATTTATTTAATGACCTCATTAGTGATTAACTTCCCAGGAAGCTAATTCAGTATGTATTACCAAAATGGACAGTAAATATTTTCAACACTTTGTTCTGCTCTTCGAGACTTGATCATATCCCTAACTACCTTCAAGTTCACTAGAATAAAATATTCAGTCCAAAGATTCTTTCAATGCTCAAGAAAATCTCTGTGAAAACTTTCATTTGGGTAGATGTTTGAAAAATCCTTCTTGCTCAGAAACAGGCAAAAGACATGTGTTGAATATCAACAGAAATAAGGCATGACTGGAGTAAATGTAGGCATAAGCTAAGCATTGTGCATATGCATACTAAACACACAGAGCTATTTGTAAACACATAGTATTCTCACGCTAACTGTGGTTGATTTTTTAAGTATAAAAATATAAAAGAGGTTACTGCCACCACCCAAAGACAGCTACTATTAAATATCAGCTTTAAAAAAATCTATATTTAAACAAGGATAAGTGTCTGTACTATATCTTTGCTGCATAAATGTGAGGTCTGCAGAGAAGTTTAGTCAGTTACCCAAAGTCACACAGATGTTAGTGTAGACGTCCAGTGTACATGCTGGTATATAGTTCGTGGTGCAATAAATAGCATGTTATATTTTGAACTTTAACATTACACCATGAACATTTGTCCCATGAATAAATACTTTTGAAAAATACAGTTTTAGTGAAGAATGCAAAAGACTGTCATGGAATTTTTTATTTTATTATTTTCCTAATACCATACTATAGTATCTACCATATCAAAGATACATAAAACTTTTATTATAATACACAATAGTAAAGATGCAAAAAAATTGTACTGATACCTCATTCCTTTCATGGGACTGTTTCACAGGTGTGGAATTAACACATCAAAAGATTTGAATATATCAAAATACTTAACAAGATCGCAATTTACACTCCCACCCTGTAGAAATATCTATTTTTAATATATATTCATCAACAAAATCATTTATTTGTCTAATGTTTGAAAACTATGACAGGAACAGAATTAGATATCTGGCAACATTTTGAGATGGCTTCTTCCCCCCTCAGTATAATTCCTTGGAGATTAATGCAAGCTGTCATATTTATATCAATAGTGTGTTCTTTTTTATTGTTCAGTAGTGTTTCATTATACAGCTGCACCCCAGATTGTTAAATGATTCATCACAGGAGAATATGTAGGCTGCTTCCAGCTTGGGGCTATTGTAGATAGAGCCACTATGAACAATAGTATGCAGATTTTTGTGCGAGCATAGCTTTTATTTCTCTGGAACAAAATTCAAGAACATAATTGCAATGTATGATAATTTAATATTTAGTTTTATCAAAACTATCAAGCTGTTTTTCAGAGGCTCTGTACTATTTTTCATCCTCACCCCAAAAGTATGAGTGTTCAATTTTTTTTCTTACATTCTTGCCTATACTTTGTGTCATCATGACTTTTATTTTGGCCATTCTGTGATGTGTTGTGGTGATTAGTTTTGTTGTGTCAACTTGACTGGTCCACAGAGTGTCTAGACACTCAGCCAAACATTACTCACGGGTGTCTGTGCTCAGAGTATTTCTGGGTGAGATTAAATAAATGTTTGAATAGAGAGACTGGATAAAGCAGATCGTTCTTTCTAATGTGTGTGGGCCTCACCCATCCAGTCAAAGGCCTGGGTAGACAGCAACTAACAAGGCAACTCCTGCAATCTGACTGCTTCAAGTTAAGACATCAAGGGTGGTCCAGCTTTGGGATGCAAGCAGTCACGCCAGCTCATCCTGGGTCCCAGGCTTGCTGGCATCTGGACTGGGAAGTGCACCACTCATCAGCAATTCCGGTTCTTAGGCCTGCCTGAAGGGTTGGAATTAAATCATTGGCTCTCCTGAGTCTCTAGTTGACTATCTGCAGATTTTGGGACTTGTCATCCTCCAAAATCATGTGACTCAAGTCATTAAAACTTTCTTTACATGCACACACACACACACACACACACACACACACACACATACACACACACACACACACACACACACACACACACACACACACAATTGGTGCTGCTTCTCTGGAGAACCCTAACTAATGCAAGTGTTCGGATTTTTTAAAAATCTTTGTTGTTATGGCCACCAACTGAAAAGCTGAGAAGCAGAACTTGAGATTATCTTGCCATAAATTTGATGTATGGTCTTGAGAAGTTATTACTTTTCTCTGGGACATGGTTTCTATCAACTATAAAATCCCCCCCCAAGAGTCCTTGCAAGTTTAACTTTATATGAATAGAACTACAGATGCCCATGGCTCCTTACAAAGATTTAGGCCTCAGGAAGTGCTTGCAAATCACTTCTCTTCTGAAAAAGAATTAATTTGCTCACAAAAATATATCTACCAAGAAACTTAACCTTTTGGTTTTTAGGAGGGAGACTAACTAAGAGTGTTGGAAGCTTGCTCTGAATGCACAAGGCCCTAAATTCAATTTCCCAGCACCACATAGGCCAGGTGTGGTGGCACACGACTGTAATCCCAGCACTTGGGAGGATGAGGCAGAGCATTGCTGTGAATCTGAGGCTAGCCGGCCGTACATAGTGAGTTCGGGACCAGCCTGGACTACAGAGTGAGACCCTGTCTCAAAAAAAAAAGGAAGTGTGGGAAGGGGAAAGGGGGTCTAGGGTGAGAGGACAGAGGAAAGGGGAAAGGAGAGAATGAGTAGTGGTAATGAGGGAAATATGTCACACTCATGTACTGGACACAAGCATGAAAGCCATTATTCTGTGAGTAATGTGCGGTAAAGTAAAATCCACCTATTTTTTTTCCCTGAAAGAAGCTATGTGAGGCCTAGCTTAATTTCAAACGTCTTCATATCCTTCTGCCTGACTCCCGGGACTGGAGCTACTTCATATACACAGGCTCGTTTCCGGTCCTTACTTTCTCCCCAAAATGTGTGTTGGTGCCCAGTGTACTCAACTGGGACATCTAAGGGTCATGTCCTTCCTAGTCCTGGGCCACCCCTGATCTCTGCCCCTCCTTCCCGAGTCACTGTCACTCTTCTGGCCTTCTTTCTAATTTGATCATTTGCTGCTGGCCACCCTCACGGGCCATGTCCTCCAAGTTCTTGCCAGTCATAGTGTCTTTCATTCCCACTTTCATGGAGAAATGGTCTACCCTAACTTTGAGGCTCACGTCTAGGTGCTACTATTCTGGCGCTCCTGTCCTGCTGCTGCAGACGGGCCTGCTCCAGGGCATTCATCCCTCTCACCAGCCCAACTACTGGGACCCAACACTACCTCACTCAACAGTCCGCCGCTGGCTTCCCACAGAAACTGCCTGGTAAAACAGGAGCTCTTGCTGACATCATTTGTTCCCCAAGTTGAGCCTCCTTGGTGCCGATACCTGGCTGATTCTCCCAGCTGGTAGAAGGTCCGGCTCTAGGGTGAGTCAGGCTAGTCACTGCAGCTGCTTCTGCTGGCGGAGCTAAACCTGAGCTATCAATGTGGCATCCTATCCCAAAGACCATGGCTTCCCTGCCTCTATTCCGTGCTACGCACAGTGCATGGAAGACAGGGTGCCCAAAAATGGCTTATTATTATCGTATTTCTAAAAATAAGGCAGTGGAACAGGAAGTGAGAGACTCCAGAGAATAAAACGGTTTGCAATAAACAGTGGGACGGAAGCCTAGGAATGTCTCTTGGATATTTAAAAGACAGTCAAAGACAGAGGAGTGCCTGGGGTCTCCCGTCTCCATAGGGTGACCCTAAAGCCCCAGGAGTACAGCCCCCTGCAGCACACACGCCTTTTACTCACGTGGTAAATAACAAAGCTGCTCCATTTCGGCTTCCGTGTAGCAAAACAACCCAACTCCCAGCTCTCTCAGGAGAGCAATGCGGGCAAATTAGCCAATATTTATCAAATCGTCTGAAAATAAACTGCGCTAAGCAGCTTTACACGTATGTTTTCTCCTGGGACTTGAGATTGCACTTAGTACGTGGTACAAGGAGTTCCCGCCTCGCCCATCGCATCTAATCCAGAGCCTTCACCAAGGAAAAGGTGCGGAAGGAGAACAGTAACCGAAGAACAGAACACCACAGAGCTCAAACAGCCCACAGAGATTCGGGTTGACCTGATGGACTTACTTCCGTCATTGAATCATAGCCCAACACTTTTGCTTACCTGTAGGGAAAAAGATTCTGAGTCACGAGAAAAGCTGCCAGAAAGTAAACAGCTTTAGTGATTTTGTTTTGGCCAAGGCACTCCATTTTTACCTCCAGTAAGTTTAAGTTCATAACTAATAGGGATGAGAATAATTTTAAAAACATCATGACTCGCTCCCATCACAAGCTGAGTGAAAGACAGGTTCGTGGTTTTCCAAAGTTAGTAGTATAACGTGGCTGTAAGGGCCGTCCAAATCGCCTGGCCTCTACTTCAGTGTTTTGAGTATTTGACTTTTTATTCACCTGCCTCTAGACTCCCAATTCAGACTCTACTTGTTTAAGGCTAAATCTGCTTTTGCCAGAGTACATGGTCAAATCACTAAAATCTCCACACATCCACACATATGCATTCTCACAGTAACACGGAGACTGTCTAACATTACCTCTTTAGGTAGGTGCACCTCGGTGAGGTCCTGATTTTGGTAGATCCCTGTATAAACCTTAATAACTTAGCACTGAGAACCCAGCACGCAACACTGCTTAACCTTCACATATTTTCATAGTAGGTTTAAGGCGGCCTGAGACTGCGTATTTACTAAGTCAAAAACAAAAGCAAACTGTTTGTTATTTGATATCATTTAAACAGATGAATTGGTTCCTTAAAATCCTCAATGAACATTTTTTTCTCTTTTTATGTGACAGGGATGGAGTTTATCCAAAGCGGAGATGGTTTCTCTTCTGAACTTCCACAAAGAAATACGACTAAGATGGAGAAATGATTCTCTTTTAATTGTTAGTCATGTGACCTCACAATAAGGCCTTAAAGGCCATGTGGCTCCCCAAGTCTTAATTGAAGATATCTATAGTAAAGAACATTACTCATTGTGACCCTAGAGCCTTAAAGATGGCTAAAAGGCTTACATCTCTTGACAAACTCAATGAGTTGGTATTACTTACTTGGGACATTGCATTGAGAACTATTCCAAGGCTAAGCCTGGGATCTAAAAGATAAGTGGCATATGCTTATTTGAAATAAGTGCCACAATTCTCATGTTTTAATGACAGTGTAGACAAAGGACATTTTCATCATTGCACAAGGTTCTCTCACACGGCACTGGGAATGTTCTAAAAATCAATGCAGAACATCAACATTTCATCACGTTGAAATATGTACGTGTCAACCTGTAGCAAATGGGCTCGTAAATCTCTTTCCACATCTTTATTTCTTCCTTTCTTCATGAGTCATGGAAATGGCAGTAGCCAGTCTCCTGGAAAGGAGTGTGGGCCTGGGGATGTATCCACATTGGTGCCACACGAGGGAAGAGCCTTCGCCATTGGCTGCTTTGCCTTTTGAGTGTTTCTGTGCCATGAGGTGACCTGGCCATGCTGATTAGCAGAAGTGACTTCAGGACCTTGCCTGGATGACCCAGGTGCCCATCCAAATAACAACAATCAGAGAGCACTGTTCTAAAACTTCTATACTGGTATAATCCTAAATTAAAAATGGGAGTGGAAGTGAGGATATATTCGGGTTGGCAAGGGTATTGGGAAAGACAGAGAGAGGAGGCAGGTGATGGGAGTGAAGAGGGTGTTATTGACTAGCGAGGTGGAGGTGGGAGGAAGCCAGAGACTGATGAGGTTGCCCAAAACTACCTGCAGACCACCGTTCACCTGGTTATCACAGGCTGTCAGCTCAGCCAAGCAAACAGAGCTGAGAAATCCATGTCCTCTGTCTTACTTTTATGGTCTCTCTCCTGCCCCTGTTTCTCGGAACCAGGCAGCGGGAATCTTGCTGACTGCTGACAATGCTTTTGGCAGCTCTGACAACGACACTCCGGAGCAGCCAAGTTCCCAGTGCCCTCACCTCAGGATTCCCATAATCGCCATGGGCTGCACCTCTCCCTTGGCCACCAAGGTGTTTCTCTTAACGCTTTTCCTCATAAGTCCTCTCACCTTAAATAAGCGATAGGCTTTCAGAGGACAGAACCTCTGTCTTATTCGTCTCCGCAGCCCCTGACAGTTCTCAGTGTGGTGCCCTGAGCTTCGGGAAGCAATGAAGCCCTGGCTTCGCATTTGTAGGCTCTGGAGTCAGGTGGCCTGGGTTTAGGGTCTCCCCTGCCACTGTGCCTTTCAGAGAGAAGG